>BMAW01097780.1:0-12066 GCA_019974015.1 Nephila pilipes | reverse complement strand
TTTTGTAAATACGATCAAAATAAAATAATAAATTTTGTAAATACAAAATATATAATTGTATTTCGAACTTTTTTTTTATTAGATAATGTATGTTTTAAATACGTTCAGTTACAAAATATATACTTATATTTGAAACTTTTTTATATGAGAGAATGTATTTTTTTGTAAATACGATGAATTACAAAATATATAACTTTACTTGGAGTTTTTTTTTCTTCTTCAAAACACAGTTATTATAAAAGGTATAATTGTATAGAACTTTTTTTATGTAGCGGAGGAAAGCCTCATCACTCAGGCATTTCTAAAGATCTTTCCTTCGTCATCGTGTGTGACGTTACGGCAATTGGACGACTACCACATTGGAACGTTAATTGCTCTGTTTGGCAATTTTGGCACGTTTCGAAAAAAACCTTCAACCCCTCTAAGTGAAGATTCCCCTCAAAAACTTTCCTGCAAAAATAATTTTCCTCTTTACTCTATTAATCAATTTAACACTTAAAATGTAACATTTCCCTAAATACTAGAAAACTGCAATTATCTTTCCTATTCTCAATCCTGGTAAAATTCCCCGCCTACTTGATAGCTATCGTCCAATAGCATTACTCCCTACTCTTGATTAACTAACTGAGTCTGTTATTCTCAAAAGACTACACGACTTCATGAATAATACAACTATTTAACCCAAAACCAATATGGCTTTACTAAAAAAATTTCAACTTCTCACCCACTCCTCAAACTAACAGAGCATATCATCGCAGGATTTGAACATAAGAAATCTATAGCCGTGGTATTCTTAAATATTCAAAACGCCTTTGCCCGCTTCTGGATAAATGGACTCACATACAAACTGATCGCACACTTCTTCCCATCCCGCTCATCATCATCCACTCATATCTTACAGACAGAGCCTTCCAAGTTGAAATTAATACTACTCTCTCCACTCCACACAAAGCAAAAGCTGAAACCGTTTAAGGAAGCCTCTTTGGAGCAGTTTTGTATGATATTTATTTAAATAACATCTCTCAATATAATTTAACGCAGTTAATCTGATATTTATTGTTGAGAACTGTGATAGCAAGTGATGTTCCTAAACGAAAATGCTCCAATTTAGACGAGATGATAGATATTGAAATTTCAAGAATATCTGATGAGATTCAGAAGATTGCGCAATATCTTTACGATGACTTTGAAGAAATAATGAACGAATCTGTGAAGACAAAAAGTATCTCCAGCTATCTTCTTGCTGTTTACCTGAAAGTATTGTGTGATATTTTAAATGAACCAAAAAAAATTTTTTTAAAAAAAATTACATACCAATTTGAAGAAGTACATTGAAGTTGTGTAGTAAATAGAGAATCGAAATTAGTTAAAGTAATTTGAATCGTATAAAAATATATTAATTTATGAAATTGTATATTTTTATATTGGTATATTTTTTTTTACAAAATCCATCTGAAAAGCAAAATATTCTCAATAAGTTTACCATAAGAATAAAGAATTTATTATTTATGGTTTGTATATATATTCTATGAAAAATATCTTCATTTTTGTTTCTAGTTGCGATGTTAATAAAACAAATTAACCAAGTGTATAAAAAGGAGAAGATTTTCTGTTGAAATTGCTATTAACTTATCGCTAAGAGATTTGAATATTTTTAAGAATTAATGGATAATTTCTATTAAAATAAATGATTAAATTTATTCTTCTTCAAGATCACAGAAATTATTTCACATGGAAGTTGATAATTTGTAAAAAAAAAAAAGGGGGGGGGGATCCTTCAGTTTACGGGATTGAAGATTTTTCCCCGCTAAATCCTAATTTCTAGTTAAAGGCTGATCGCCAAGGCGTTGTCCTTGGGAGAAACCAGTTTGTAGCAACTGTGCACAAAACGATCCGCGGGGAAAACTCTCTGCGTAGTAATACACTGTTTTTCTGGATGTTTACCATTTTTCAAATGGTCTTGTTTTGTGAAAAGCGTTGTCGTCTAAACTGCGCTCCAGCCATCTTCTTGCTATTAAAATGAGCCATTGAAAAATATTTTTAAGAAAATGCTTACCTATTTGAAGAAGTAAATTAATTATGTAATAAAAGTAAATAGAAATTAGGTTAAAGTAATTTGATTCTAATAGAAAAAATAAATTGAAATTCATAAGAACTTGCGTTATTAAGTTTTATTGAAAATAACAAAATAAATAAAGAAAGCTTTTCTATCAAAATTTTTATCAGATATATTATTTCTCGTTATAAGCTCTCCAAAAAATGAAAGTAATGATTACAATAACCTAAAATTCGATTAAAAATTTTCGTAGCTTTTGCAATGAAAATCTATAAATTCAATAATCATGAAATGTTATCGTACGGTAATTTTTCATTTTCGGAACGAAAATTCTAAAATTGACAGCAAATTTCTAAATCTTAAAAATGACAGAGAAATATTTTAAATATATGCCAAAAAAATGTAATAAAAAGTGCACACACAATACTAAGTATTTAATAAAAATATGCATTGTAGCATATTAATTATCAGAATAACTTTTAGAAACATTTTATGGATGAAATATTTTATAAACGTACCATAAAAGAATAAGCAACAAAAAGTGAACTGGACTTGAGAATGCTCTGAAAGATAACAATGTGAGAGTTAGATTAGATGAAACTTGCCTCCAGAATATTGTATGATTTGAATCAAAGGGAACACTTTCTTCTGTAAATTGGAACAGTAAAAATATTAAGAATTTAGATGCATGAAATGAAAAATTATAAGTAATGGACATATTCCAGATCAGTATAAAGTCGAGTATATAAGTTATTTCTATGATTTTCCAAAAGCATGCAAAGTACTTTTTTCTGTCTAATTTAAAATAATCACTCTTATTATTATAAGAAACAATAAATTTAAACTTTCATACATTTATATATACATAAAACGCTTTTTTTTTTTAAAAAAAAAAAAATAATAATAATGTTCAAAATTTCTAGGCAATTTTTTCTTCATAAATATTATTACAAATCATTCTTCAATAGAAATTAATTTATGAAATTTTATTAACAATGGTATTTTTTTTTACTAAATTCCATTTGAAAAGCAAAGTATTCTTAATAAGTCTATCTGAGGAATAAAGAATTTATTATTTATGGTTTTTTATTTTATAAAAACCTCCTTTTTTCTTCCTCCTTAATTTTGCTTCTAAGTATAGCCTAGCCTATTTTTGCACACAGCTATGGAATCCACGCTTTCTCTATCAATCCTGTGAAAATTACTTTCATTGAACCCCACCATAACCAAGAGCATTTTAACTACTGATACCCTTTTAATTTTTCTCCCTTAAAAAGAAGAGAGCTAATAAATAGTATCTTAGAACAGCTGATTCACCCTCTTTCTACACTCCCCAACACCTTTATACTTTAAAATAACTTTCCATTTTCGTTTCAATCGCACTTCTTTTTAAAATCACTTCCTCCCGTCAAAGGGGGAAAGCTAATATATGATCTAAAAGGGGCCGCAACAGACTGACCACATATTTTGAGGGAAGTGGTATCCTTGGTCTGCTTTCATTTAACATTTTTTGGCGCCGTCCAGACACAGTGCATCGGAAGTTTACAGGGGAAGAATCAGCTTGAAGGCTTTTTAGAAAATGCTGTTCCTTGGGGCGGGGGGAGGGGTCAGAAAGCCAATCTCTTTCAGAAAAGACAAGCCTTCGGCAAAAAGAGGAGGGGGTAGAATGACCAGATGCAAATATTTCAAAAGTTCTTAACTTTCTTTATTTTTACACCCAATCTCCCTGGAAATATATTAAGAATCTGAATTTTGGGTCATATATTTGCCCAGAAGTAAATTAAAATTAATAATATATAATATTAAAAATGATAATAGCTTAAATACAAAGATATAATTGAAGGAATTTTATAGGAATTCCTCTAACAAAATCAATCGACAATGAATTTAATCTTCAATAAGGTCACCCCCTCCCTCTTGTTGGTACCTCATATTCTTTTTTAAAATTAAGCTAAAGCTCTTAAAATCGTAAGTATTAAAAAAACAACGCTGCCAGTAAATCTTATCATTAGTTTTTCTTCTATATTGGAGAAAACAGTTTGATGAACGAAACTGATATCTAAGCTCAACAAATGGAGGACTTAGTATTAAAAATGTCATTGTTTGTGCAATTAATTGATAAATATGCAAAATGATATTTTAAAAAATCACTTCTGTAAAAGACGCAAAAATATAACATTAATATTGGTTGATATCGTACAAATA
Organism: Nephila pilipes; assembly: GCA_019974015.1. Classification (NCBI taxonomy): domain Eukaryota; kingdom Metazoa; phylum Arthropoda; class Arachnida; order Araneae; family Nephilidae; genus Nephila; species Nephila pilipes. The sequence goes on along the minus strand of BMAW01097780.1, from coordinate 7,805 downwards.
GTAGCTTGTTTATTTTTAACTGTTATTTTTATCTAATGTTTAATGTATGTATTTTTTCGGAAAAGAAGTGAAAAAAGCTTCTATAAGCACTTTTTATTCTTGCTACGATACTCAGGTAAAAAGAATTTTGGTTTGGTTTTATTACCATCGCTCTAGAAGCAACACGAGGGCTATTTGCGATTCACCCCGATCAAGTGACGAGAACGACACCTGAGCTGGAAACCCACTCTCCTAACTTCCATACCACGCCAACGTGAAGACTTTGAACCCCCCTCAGATTTAACGTATGTCAGCCCCGGCTACACGGCAGGTCTTTAGTAGTATCAAGGCCTGAACCAGCGTCTGGACGAAAACTGTCATCCATGACCATGACCACTAGGCTATTGCGGCCACATGTTTCCACCGAGTAACTTTTTTTTAATGATTAAAGAAGTGGAAGTAAAGATAAAAAGATAATTACAAATTACATGTTTTATACAAATTGCTTATTTATTATTCCCAGTTTAGCAGCTAAGATGGAATAAAATTTAGTTTTTTTTTCTCCCTAAAAAAACAGTCCTCGACCTCAAATATACAGAAGTGAAAAAAAAATCACATTTGTTTATTAAATAATCTTACTTTCGATAAAATTCAAAACTATTTACAGATTTTCTAAAAGTATTTTATATAGTTTCTTAAATGCCTGTTTAGCATTAAAAGAAAATCACACCTTTGAAAATCTTAGAAAACCTGATTACAAAACACAATGTAAGTATAGAGTTTAATTAATTTCTCCCAATTTGACAATAGTTTTATACAAATCGTCTTAATTAGAATATTTCAAATTTGTCTCAGTTGTGATAAAGTGTTTTGCTTCTTATATGAAATGGGTACAATTACATTCTTATTTTCGATATTAGAATAACAATAATTGATTTAATAGCACTTAATTTATTTTTTATCATCTTAACAACAAATTCTTCCCTATTAATACTTTACTCATTATATAAATTATAGTTTTGAATATGGAAGAAAATCCAGCTATTGGTCTTGTGACTTCTTAATTCAATTGTTCTAGAATTTTTTTGATCAAATATATCATTTCTTTTATCAGACTTTGAAGAAACTGTGCATTAATCGTATTGGTAAGAGAATATTTTAAGGAAGAAAACTAAGAAAATCTAGAGAAACAAAAGTGTAGGAAAAGTTTTTTAAATTTTAATTACATCACAGCTCTGAAACACTTTCTGAAGCATTAAAAACTGTAAAAAAAGCAGGAAGTAAGTTATATTTATGAGAACATACTTTTTAAATTAATATAAGTGTTTAATTGTAATTGCGCTTTACTTCATTTATCTACTTTTTAAGTACATGACTTTAGAAAAATCAGCCACTTTCTGTCTTTAAATTGTACATATGCGAGTATGCTATTTCCCCTTCAAAAGTAAACTAAATTTGGGCATAATTTATTTTTCGTGAATGTTTTTTTTTTAAAAAACAGCTGTGATTTCCTTGGTTGTTATCTATTTCGTTCCATTTGTCAACCATTTAGGGGTGGGGATATTTTTGCATTTGGAAAACTTGCATTTGGAAAAAAGATGCTTGAAGGTGTTTGTCTTAGCTATCATAATTTTTTTTAAAAAAAATATTTAATATTCCTTAACTGTACCATTTTCATTTTACCAGTTCCGATTCCTATGGGATATAAGAATATTAACCCTTTCGCTACCGGAGGGAGAAAAAAGTACTTCTCTGGGCCCGCGGCTGGTTACCACGGAGTGTCATGCTGTGACCAAATGATTTTAGATATTAAGCCTAATTAGTGAAAAAAATTCCTCTAAAATCGGCTATTCATTAAAAAATTTGGTATTTACATATATTATTTAAAATGCATTAAACTTAATACAAAAGAAAAAAAGATTCAATCGAAAATTGAATGTTTTATACATAAAAAAATCATCCTTTTAAAAAAATAAAAAATATATTTACATATGTTACATAAATTTCATGGTGTAATGATGTACCATTATATGGAATACATAGATATAAAAGATAAATCTTATTTTGCTGTATGTTATATTTATAAAAAAAAAATTCGATGCTTAGTAACTACAACGTCACATGTCTTGCACACATATTTTGACACTTTACGTAAGATTTTGAGCAAAGGGCACATCTTAGTCCCTTTCTTTTTTTACTTTAATATCTATGTACAGATTTGGATTATTTTTGCTAACATTACTGTCAGATTCATTCGTTATTTCGCAAATCACAGTATCAGATAAATACTTTCTTTTCGTCTTGACTGTCGCTACAAATAAAAACCGACCCAATGAAAAAAAAAACGGCTGAGAACATCTGCTACCAAAAGCCCTAACCCCCATAAAGGGCCATAAATTCTCCTTCGAACTTCTAAGAATCAAGAAAGAAAGATGAAAAGCAAACCGAAAGCAAGTGCACCCTTTAAATCATGTCATTACATTTAAAGAGCCGCGCCGTAATACGTACTTTTAACAATTACCCCCCCCCTCCCTCCTAGTAGCCAGAAGAGAAATCCAAGCCCATATGACCAAGGTCAATATTGCAAATAACCTATCTATATAGATTGCGCAGTATTGTAACGCCATATAGTAACATTAAAAAAAATCAAATAAAACTTTCTCAAGAAGCGTATCTCAAATTAATACGTTGGGTCGTATGAGACAATCAGGTAGCGTATCGCCCATGATACGCTGGGAGCGAACGGGTTAAAAGAAGAGTTAAAAAAAAAAAAAAAAGAAAGAAAGAAAATGTATCACTATGTGAGCCATATTTTTGAAATTATTCCAATTTCAAAATGTATCTTATTTTTGTAAAGAATCAAATGCAGGAAGCATTAGTAACAGAAAGCAAAGTTAATATAATGCACTAATAAAAAATTAAAATTTAACAAAACCTCTGGTCAAATCCTTCAAATTTGGTGTAACATTTGTTGCCGTTCTGTAAGATGATTATTTAAATATAAGTGATATTTAGGTTCCACGAATTTTATTGTGGAGTAAAGATTTGCAGCAATAAGTTGTGCCCACAATTGAAATCAGACTGTTATTGATTGATTAATTCTTTCATTAACTTCACTCTGAAATGCAATATGATAGTTTTTTGCGACGGACCTCGTAATTTTGAACTTGATCAAGAGACGACGAAGACAATTGAACTCGGTCCCACTGCCCAAACTTCCACACTACGCAAACTTGAGGACACTGATCCTCGACAGATTTAACATGCATCAGCCCAAAATCTGCACGGGAGACTGGAGGTTAAGATTTACGCTTGTGGGCTTGCGATTCTATGATTTAAAGTTGAGTTTACAAGGAATTGTAATAAATGCAATTTTTTAAGATAAGAATAAATAATTAATTGATCAGTTTACATTGTACATACTTCATTATTTGGAAATAAATTTTTAATTTCTCATTTATGTTTAATCTTTCTATTAGTGGTCTTAGAAGAAATTCATATTGTATAAAAATGTTATCGAGGAAAGTTTTATAAATTTAAAAGGTAGTTTTTAACATAAAGCTTTCAAAATTTTCTTTCGCTTAGATTGTATAAAATAGGATAAAAAATTTCATATTTTCATGACACAAAGGAAAACAAATATTACCAATACATATAAAACCATACTTAAAAATAGTGCAGTTCAATATTTCTGTTATCAATTTAAACTATGAAACTACTTTAAAATTTATTTGTAAGTTATAATGCAATTTGCGAATAATTTACACGCAAGTAAGTATCCGTAATTTGTTTGAACAGTACAAAAATGTATTAAAATTATTTTCTAATATTAGGATTACTGATGGACAATTTTTGTGATTTTACATAAACACAATATGTTCAAATTATGTTCCATTGCATTACCTAAATTTAAGAAGAATGCGTGTATTAATTATTACACTGACAAATGGTGTCTTTTTACAAAATTGAGCTGAGCAATTTTATAAAATTATAAGAAAATAATTATTTTCACCATGGACCCACATAAATTATGCATTCCAAAAAGAAAAAAAAAAAACCTTCATCTTCCAAAAAAATAATTATTTAAAATTTTAATTATTTTTAAAATATTTTAATGTCTTATAATTCTCACTACAGTAAGTTTTAATATTTTTGAGTTATATTTTTCTTAATTTCGTCGATTTTTTAATTCACAGTTCAGTGCGTGTGTTTGGTTCTAATAGTGTTTTTTACAGCTTTGCAATTATTTTATTCTATCAGATGTTATGAAAAACATTAAAAAAAAACAGTTATACGTAATTTTTTGGCGTTTTTTAAAAAGGAATTATGTATCAAAATCCTTATGGTATGAATAGAATAATTTGATACATTATACTGATAGTAAAAAAAGACTTGGAAATGTAAAATTGTAAATGCATGACAGTCGTTAAAAATTAGAAGCAAAAAAAAAAAAAAAATTCAAAAATTTTGAAAGTCAATGAAATAATATGTTGCACTCTGTGAAAGATAGTTAAGATAATGCGCTAAATAAATACAGCTAAAACTATGAAAGATTATGCATAAATTTATAAAAGTTCTAAAATTAAAATAAGGTGATATATATTTTTTTTTCTTTGGTATTCTGTCAATTTTAGGGTATAGTTTCCTCTTAAGTTTACATGCATAAGTTATTCAAAAATGGAAGAAATATATTTTGAAACAGCATTCATCCTTGTTTGATAATTTCTTTACATAATAGCGGTAAAAAATTAAATCATTATCAAAAGTTTCAATTACTTCGCAAAATACTTTATGCAGAAGAAAATAATAATACTTTTTAGTTATACTCTAATAGCAGTACTCGAAAATGGAAAAAAAAAAAGGGGGGGGGTTGTAACAAAATTTAAACAAATACTGAATGAAGTGAGTATTAGAAAATATTACATACTATGCTAACTGTTTGAATGAGTGGTGAATTTAAGCGAACTGATCAAAATTAATTTAAAAAAAAAAAAACTTTAGAAAACCTGAGCTGTTATACAGTAGTTTATTTGTATGTTTGCAACAGTTTATATATATCACCATATATTTCCTTCTTTTGTAGTCAATTATAAAATCCATTAAAATATTTTAAGCCTTTTTTTTTTATTGATATTCAACTTATTAATATACAAATATTAAGACTTCGAGAGAAACTGAAATACTAAATATATAATTTATAGTAAGAGGCCAATCTCTGTGTGCGCTTTCATTGTTTATTCTAATTCTAAAATTCTGCCGAGTGTGTTACATTTCTCGACTTTATCACCACTACAGAAGTTGCTTTGAAATAAAATATTCTACTTCGTTTTTTCTTAAGTTTAAATCTAAAAAATATATACTGTCATTCTTGGTTGTTAGAATACGGCTGTGGAAAAACTAGCATTTTCTTTTTTTTCGTGTCAAACATTAGAGAGTTGAAACTCACACGACAGATAAAACGCCAATAAATCTCTTTAGTGTTCAACCATTCTAAACTTATCTATCTGAATCTTCGAATGCGCAATGTGTTTAAGTGTCGAGTACAATCTTCTAAAGAAAAGTTACAAGTCGCAACAAACCTTATAGAAAGAGAAACGAGATAATTACTTTCAGAGGCAATATTCTTTCTCAAATGTCGCATTCATTCTCGATTTCCGTATAATTATGCATCATTCTTATCAATTCCTTCCTTACAAAGTTGTCGTGGGTGTCCAGCTTATACCTTCATAAAACCTTAAATTTTTAAATATATGTTTATGATTTAAAAATTTTCTTGACAGTGTGTTTCAGTCGGTTCGGGAGAGAGAAACTTTTCAAAGTTGATTAAAAATTATCTTTTATCAACGATGAATCAAGTAAAACGGTTCTGCAAACATTTTCATTAAAAATGTAGCACTTAAAAAAATTAATTTTGTTGAAGCCATAAAAAATTTCAGAGTTGAAAACTTGCACAAAAACAGTTTTTTTTTTTTTTAGTGACTGAAAATATAAAATCATTTCGTAAAACATCAAAAATGACAGATTAATAAGCTACATTAAGTATATGTTTGTATGCTAGATGTAAATTGTTCCTATTTTCTTTAGTTTAAAATGTTTTTGTTTTCCAGGTCACTTCAACTATTGAATTTTTACTAAATAAATGTTTATTATATATTTCAGATTAAATTTTTATGGAGATAATTTTAATAAAGGGATCTCAGGAAGGTTTCCATCCCGATTCTCAATATTTTCAGGTTCTCTTCTAACATTATTACACTTCATGTTTAGAATAATGTTACCCTAAGAACTGAATTCCAAACCATATTTTCTGCCTTTACTTATTTTTATTATTACTTTTTTCATTTTCTTTTATCACTCTAGACTCTGAGTATTACTCTTAGAATTTAAGCAATATTTTTTTGTCTAACACACACACAAAACATGCTAATGTTATTGAAATCATATATGAAAAACAAACGATTCAATTAATTACGAATAACTTTTTATGTAGCAAAAATATATTTATCAATTATTTTACTCATTTTGAAGAAGAAAACGTGAGCATTTTCTTAAGAATAATATACATCTTTTTATCAATTATTATTTGATAAGAAGCCAATACTAATGGATCAGTAATATAATTGTCAAAAAGAACAACTAATTTTTTTTAAAAAAATATATCATATTTATTGACTTTTAGACAATCGATGCTTGTAAAGACTTTTCAAACAAACATATATTTAATGTACATTTGCTCTTTATTAGCGTATAATGTGTGTGTCACTTCACAGATATTTATTTTGAGTTTCAGAGAATTAAACAATATTAAAACAGTTCATCATTGAGTTGATGCCATTGAAGACCCGCCGTGTAGTCGAGACTGATGCACGCTTAATCTGTCGAGGCTCAAAGTCCTTCCATTGGCGTGGTGTGGAAGTTAGAAGAGGTAGTACCAGCTCAGGTGTCATCCTCATCACATGACCGAGGTTCAAAATTACGAGGCCTGTCCCCAATGATCCTTGTATTGCTTTTAGTGCGACGTTAATAAAACTTTTTAATCAATCATCGCTGATTTGAGAAAATCGGAATTTAATTGAAATTGTATAACATTCATAAAGACTCAATATTTTTCTTTTCTTTTCAATTAAACTTCTTGATTATAAAGACTAATATTTATCTAAATTTTCGAAAGGTTATAATATTGTACATTTCTTGAAGAACTTCAGCCTTAATTCAAAATAAAAATTTCAACATTTAAGTATATGATTGCATAAATTATTTAGATACATACAAAATAATTTTATAACGCTTACAAATTTTTAATGTGTTTACTAAAGATTGTGAAATTGAAATATGTGATCATGCTACATACATTTAAACATGTTTTTGAATATTTGATCATTCACTAAAGGGAAATAAACATTCATTTGGCAAATGCAATGTTTTATAATATATACAGAGTAAAAGTTTAAAGTAACGCCTTCAAATATTTCAAAAGATATATTGCTGTGTGGAATAGTTAAAGTTTTCCTTTTACACTAGTGAATACTCATAAAATAGCCGTATTTCACTGCATGTCATAGTTTATCCAGTTTTCATATACAGAAATTATTAAACTCATTGAAAATTAAAACATTATAAGACTTATTAATTCAAAATTCATTTATAATTTATATATATATATCGCAGCAAATATGAAATATAACTTTTAATGAATTGAGCATTTTCCTTCATTGTTCAAAAGTATTACTAATTTATTCAGACTTTTAGGTGCTAAAAATAATTTACACATCCAAAATAACGAGTGAAGAATTTTTGTGCGTATAAATAGATAATTCAGAATGTCT
>BMAW01097775.1:0-12794 GCA_019974015.1 Nephila pilipes | reverse complement strand
TCTTTTTCGCACACAATGTGTACTTTCTTCTTTTCTTTTCGTCATTTAATCAATGAGAAAATTTATTATCAATTGTCTTCATTTTTTTGTTACTGAAGGCTCTGTAATTTTATGATTTAAATTTCCTATCAGAGATGTTATTAAATTCATTCTAAATTCTTTTAAACTGAGTTTTTACTTAGTTTGGCACGACTTAAACATCAGAAACACAACAATGTCGATGAGGCTAAATAATAATTTTTTGTGAATTTTCTCGTTCATCTAGCAAAAAAGTAGGTGGATGCATTGCGGTCTCATAAATCAACATATCCCATGTATTTGTGGTAATCTGCCACAATTTTTTGCTTGGAAGTGGTTAATTTTTCTTTTTCCCATTCAGCAAAGTCACCATCAGATTTTTTTGGGTTTCTATCAACTAAATTTTCTTCATCTAAATCTTTCATCAAATACTCAGTCTCTATTTCTGCGAGAAATTTCAGATTCAATCTAAAAATTCGAAGAAAAACAAGAGAAAAGAAAATTCTATCAATCATAGACAGCGTAAAGTAATCTAATGGAATATTTTTTCGAATTTGGTTGTTCTTGAAAGTCGCCAATGGTAAGGAATTCGCACACAACTGATAACCTTGGCGAAAAATATCCCCACCCAATTACGGAAAATAGAAGCAAAGTCGTAAAAAGGGCCAGGGATAATTGTAAAAGGGTCAGCTGGAAAAAAAGGGGGAAAGAATAGTCTATAGATAGCTTGGTACAGCAGCCGAAGGGAGCGACAAAAAAAATATTGGTACAACATATGTACCGCCGATGTTAAAAGGTTAATAATCGCTCCCCTAAAGTTGGTTTATCATTTGCAGCTGCTTTGAATACATCTGCAGCAAACCAAAATGTATCCAATCATCATAAAATAGAAATCTCTGACAAAGGAACCCAAACAAAGGAGCTTACAACTAAAGATATAAAATCAATATAAAATAAATCTGTTAAGGCCAACCTACAAACCAATAGCAAAATTTCGTGTATGAACCTAACTCCTAAAGTTGCCGCTTGTCTATCCGTTTCTACATCAGCCAGAAACATGGATTCTAATATCTGTAAACAATTTTCTTCCAAACAATCTAAAAATACGGCAAAATAACCACGTATAGCAAGATGTAATTCGCAACCACAATCGAGCACCTTTTTGAAGAATCCAAAAAACTTAATAAAAGACCAATCAGATACAGATACCATAAAGGTGATGGAAGAGACATACTTATCCAGAGATTGTCTTTGATTGCATTTCATGTGTTCGTGTGAGCTACATTTAGCATCCCTTGCATATCATATTGAAAGATCAAGAACTAAAGAGATCTCCCTTTTAGCAAGTAACTTTAGAGTAATGTCAGTCAATAATCCTACCCATTATATTATAGTAACCAATAATCTTGTACAGAGAACTCTTCGCTTGACTTTACATTCATCGAAACTCTTAAATCTAATTATTTCGTTATGTTTCAGTTGATATCTGGAATGATTCTTTGCATACCTATCGCATTTAGAAGTATGTGATTGTCTATACAGCATAAAAAGTACCTATATTAGGAATGAGAAAGGAAGTATTAGATATGTGGTAACTAATCAAGGGGTAAGACATAATTGTATTGTTCAGTGAAGGTTTTCCCTTTTTTTAGAAATCAGTGAATATGATGCGCTTTACAACTCAAAACATTAGTGCCGCAGAATTTCTGACTGTTGAAACTGGAACCAGTTTACGGGATGTAGACCGTTGTTTTGATTCATTATTTGCTTACTTATAAATTAAGAATTCAGGCTCATTTACAGTGGCAAAACAATTCTGAAGGAAGATAGGTCATCAATTTTTCAATAGGAGTTATTAATTTTTGATTTGCTTTTAACTGTTTCTAATTCGAATGTAACCTATAAATCAGGGTTATATTTGTTTTGATGCGATTTAAAAGATAGCAGTATACAATGGTAACAGCAACATGCCTTAGAAAGTGCCAACTGTCACAAAAACCATACACAGAAAACATCAAATACTCTTATTCTGCTGCAGGTTTCCATCATTCGTTAAACAAATAAGAAATGAGCATTGTTTGAAAAAAATTGAATTAATTTCAATTAATAAATTAACAGAGAACCTTTGAATACATTGCAATTTATATTTTTGTATCTAAACTCCTGAAGAATTGTAAATGTGCATGAGGGAAGAAAAATACATAGGCTTACACATGAAAACGGCTAATGTTTGTTAACTGAACACTCATGTTTAATTGATCTGGTCTTCGGAAAACTTTTCCTCCTGTAATATATATATATATACTGAAATGCATGAGTTCTTCAGGGACATGCATTTGTGAATTTTCGTTTTGTATTCTTCTACTGTCCACATTAACTTTACCTCCTATTTTGTAACTTGATGATTCCGTAGTTACATCACATTAGATAGAGATGACTGGGAAAATTAAAGTTTCAATTTAGGTACAAACATTCGATTTTTCAGGACCTTTTTATACCATTTTATAAAAGTATTTATGAAAAACAAACATAAAATAAATTAAATGAGCTTTCGGAAATTTTGTTTTAGTGCATCTATAGATAAGCTTTATCAATGTTTTTCAGAAATCAGAATCCTCATCAAATCAATAATAAAGAAAATTCATTAAAAAAAAACTATTCTAATGAAATGTTTTAAAATTTATTATTAATTCAGAAACGAATACGTTTATCACTAAAAGTAATGTCCAAATTGTCAAAATAGATTCCTAATTCTCCTTATACGCAACTCAAATTTATTTAAAAATTTATACAAGAGAAAAAATATCTAGTGTTTTCTTAAAAAAAAAGTGATATATTTAATATAATAAGTTCAATTATCTAAATGAAATTTGCTGATAAAATAGCGTATAGAATTTTGTAAAACTAAATATAAATATAAATGTTGCCTCAAAACATCATTTAATATTTATCTTTCGCTACGGATATCTTTTCTCTCCTTGATATTCTTGTGAAAAATATAACTTTTACTCCAGATCATAAAATTTATATTTAAAGGAAGGTTGCTTAAGCTTTAAATGGGATCGGAGAAGCCTGACAATATGTAAAGTGAACTAAAGGTATATGTTTAATTCAGAAACATAAATTTTATACTATAAATTTGTTAACGAGTGAAATACAATCTAATTCTGATAATTTATTTGAACATTATGATTCAAGTAAATTAAAATTTCATATTTATTTTTACTATTACAAACATTTCTTTACGAATCCGAGTGCTATAAAATATTTATCAAAAGTTATGGGAATCGAAGCTTTTGTATTGTTTACTTATGCTTTCATATAAAGGTTGCCGATATATCTAAGAATTTTCTGATTAAAATAATTGAGAACAATGGAAGTCTATAGCATTTTATCACATGGTTCATTTCGTTTTTATTGGTTTTATATTGGTTTTCTTGCTTACATATTAATTATAATCAAAATTAGCTAACATCTAAGAATGTAAAAATCGTTGACTAAAAGAGGTTTGACATTTTCCCTTAAAGTCAAAAACAGAATAGCTTTCTTTCTCCATAAAGTATTCTTGCACTGAATATATTATCATATAGAAAGAAAATTATTTAACGAGTTTTCAATTACTATAGTTAATGATTATTATGAAATTTTAACGAGTTTGGTTTTAAATTTAATTGCAAATATAAAACATTTCATGCGTTGCTTTAGATAAAAAAAAAATCACTGTTCATGATTATATTAAAGGAAATATTATATCATAAATTAAATTTCAATCCCAATAAGTATATATAAAAAAATATTCAATGTTAATTATGAATCTAATTAACCTTTAACTACTCACGCTTAGTATTTTAACAAAAGTTCATACTTGACGTAATTTGTACACCACCAAAAAGCACACAAAATAAGTAAAATGAAAACAAATATTTATGCTATTAGGTTTAATAATCAAAATATTTGATGAAAACTAATATAAAATATTTGAATAAAAACAAAAATGTAAATTATGATATGTTACACAAAAATTACAGCCACTGACCATATCAAATTTATCTCTGATGTCCTTCTTACTGTTGTACTTCAGACAAGTAATTACTGTAATTGCATAGTTTTGCACACAGACCTATTACATACATGGTGCTTAATCGTTGCCATCCCATTTTTCTGCCATCGCAACAAAAACTTCATCAAAGTATTTTTAATAGTGGTTCATCTTCTAGCCATTCTTTTTGAGGTATTTTGAGGTATTTTGTATCAGCTTAGAAATACCCTTTTGTATTTATGGCTACATCAGTGAGAAAGTTAAATTTTTACAAAAGTGTGTTCTAAAATATTGGGATTAATAATTTATCCGCATCTTTTCGATTTCTATATTTGTGCATTCGACAATGTTTTGAATAATATCATCGGTAAAAAATATCTCTAAAATGTAGTTTTGACGTCAATAATATTTTTTGAGCAACGTTTCACGACAGGAAAAAATTTCACAATATATTTTTTATTATTGATTTTGCTGTACTTAGTAGTCAGTGAAATTTTACTCCACATTATCTTTTTTTTTTACTCAAAAAATATTCTATTCTGTTTTTCTTTTTTTTTTCGAACAATTAATGTACATAATTTAACTCTTAATTCCAATTCTGTATTATGATCACTTTTTTTGTATAGTCTTCTCTTCAGACGTATCTGATATCTCAACTTCTTCATGCTAATGTTCGTCAACATATGGATTAAACAATAGCTCAAATCTCATCTTCTGTAAGATAATTTGGGTTTTTCATAGGAACATGATCCCTAAGAATGTAATATTTTACTTTAACACTATAAAGAAGATAATTTTTCTTTTGTTAAAGAGACTTAGGACCGTCAAAATGATAGGTAGATGTAAAATCAAAAGAAAAATTTATTAAATGAATTTTTTAATAAAAATTATCAAATATGTATATATTTCAAAAAAAGAAATAATATTTTTTTATATATTATTGACTTTAATTTTGTTTTTAAAGGTACTGAAGTCAATAAAAACACTTATTTAAGGAAGATATTACATTAAATCTGAAACAAAACCTTAATAAATTAACTTTTTTTTCAAAAATCAAGCATGACAGGAAATAAAAATTACTTTAAAATGTAGAATGTTATATTCTGCATAGATGAACTAATAATAAAAAATACAATGATCACATTTTGCTTACATATATTTTATAGCTAAATAAGTGAAATATCATAATAACCTCTTATACATTCAACACAAATCATACTTTTTACAACTATACTACAATTACCACACACATATCGATTACATTTGCAACATGTATGTGCAGTCCTTTTTTTTACGCAACAAAATTGGACATTGGTTACGATTTTTTGAGTTCCATATCTGACCAAAAATTTGATAACCAGGGGGTGGGGTGTTCTTTATATTTCATGATTTTGTCGAAGTTCTTCAGAAAGTTTTATCTCTGCTGGGTATTGTACTTCATGAAGCTTCTTTGAACAAAATACATGTTTTTATCGAAGCTGAATCCAAACTATTGTAAAACGTGTGCATTGGCCATCTTCTACTTCTTGTGTTTACTGAATAATAACGCACCATTTGGTCACGAATGTATGCACCATACTTTGTAGAATTATAAAATGTCACACTGTATTGCTCCCTTTCTTATCATTATATGTTATGCTAACAGTTCGATGTAGAGTGCTTAGAGACCAAAACATTCTTTCTCTTCTTACAGTGATACACAGTGAAGGAGGAATCATTGTGTCTATAACATCACGTAGAATAATGTGGATAATTGAATATGATGCGACATCTGGAATTCCCCGCCTTGATTGCTTCATTGTGCCGACAATGCTAGTAATTTTTGTCCTCAATTTCTCAGCAAGAGTAAGGGCAGTGTGTGTAGTAAAAAAAGTTATCGGTAGTGACGTTCTTGCCTTTGTCAAAGAAGGGCTCCATCAGACGTAAATTAGCATTGTCTGAAAGTGATAAGTAGTACAGTGTAGTATCATTTTTTCCTGAATATGGAATACCATTTAGCACGCATTTTGACTCAAATACATCATGATAAATTTATCAGGATTACTTTATATGTATTGTGAAAATGGTCATCTAATACTAGACGGAAATAATTGCTCATCAACTGTTTTATTTTCTTTAGTTTGGTAGCAAGAATCCAGTTTCTGACGAATCGATTCCAAACAGAGGATAATGGAACAAATTTATCGTTTTGTAATCTATGAGATCTTATAGATTTTCTATCAAATCTCATAAACCTTAATATTTCTTTCAACTTATCTGTAATACAGTCTCACAATAAAAAAAAATACACCCCACGTTTTATTCTATAAATAACTGATGAGATTCTATTGGCGCATTATGCTCTCGGGCGTACAAATGAGCTAAAATGTATCTAACTCTTCTATTGACATAGACCAGTTTTCATTTTGGAATTGTCTTTGAGCTTCTGTTTCAATGCGTTTTAGTATTATTTTCCTCATAGAATATCTACCCTTATCTAGATAGTGCTAGATATTTCCTCACTTTCTTCGTATATCTTAACATAGAAAGACATTCCACCAGGCCCCGATAGTATATTGTGACTTTGAAAGAATCCACATTTACTGTTGGTGAGAATTCTTGTATAGAGGAGATAAGAGTTCTTTTATTTCAAATAGTTTTTTTTATATAACTATATGTTTGGTTTTTGTTACATATTTTGTTTTTATTATGATATGTATTATCGAATTCAACTAGCATTCCATACTACCGTCAAAATGACTGCTTTCTGTCTTTTTAGTTGTACAACAAATATTTGCCCCACTTTAGTTCAGAATACAATTTTGTTCATTAGTGTGCATGTTTCCCTTAAAATTAATAAAAGTCGTAAAATTTTAGAAGCCTGGAACAAAATTATAAACGTATCACATAATACAAATTTCGAAACCGTCAAAATGTCCCCAGCCGTCTTTCTAGTGTTAAACTAAAACTAGAATTACACATAGAAACTTAAAAGTTATAAGAATTTTTTTTTTCAACCAAAATAAATTATTAAGCTATCAAATAATGCATATACGTCTACTCGAATGATGTTCTCTTTCACCATTCTATATGACACGAAAGTTTTCCAGCAGTAATCAACTTACCTGAAGCCTCTGTAACTGCAAGACTAACGGTACACTTAAATGGTAGATCAGATGTTCACGCAGCTGAGTATGGAGGCATTCCAATCACAATTAGTTTCATTTAAAGTGGGTGAAGCCTTTTATGCAGCAGTTTGTGTTGTTAAAAAAAGGGTTTAATACATTTTGAAGATAAGGTCTGATAAATGACTGAAAATAAAAAGCGATATTTATTTTAAAAAAAGTTGCATTTACAAACAGATATATTTCTATATTATGAAAAAATTAAAACTTAAGTAAGTTTTAAGGTTTTCTACTTTCTATGTGAGTTCCTCATTCAGTATGATTCTATGCTTTTCTATTGACTCTACTGTTTATAATGTTGCTAAGTCTTATACCTGAATTTATTTTACCAAAACAGATGAGTACAGAAGAGAGTCTTAATTGTAGTCTTATATCACGACTGCAATCGTGTAAAAAATATTATTCGTTTCTGTGTTTATGTTTAAATTTTGAGGAAAAGTAATGACATTTATGTTCACCGTTTTGATTAAATATTGCACTTATGACATTCAGAATTTATTCAGTTATTATAGATCCTTCATTAAATATTATTAAGCAATAATGTACCCTGTTAGTTAAATTTAATTTAATAATATCATCTGTACATAAAACATAAACATGGTATGGCCAATTGGTAGGCAACTAAATTCATCAGAATAAATCAGAAATAGTAGATTAGCAAATGGACATTTCAAGAAACTAACACAAAAATATTTACTGAAAACTTACTTATACACACTTAATACTTATTCTAAAAATATTTATTTTAACTTACACACTTTCACTTAAAAATACTTTTTATACTTACACACTTTCACTTAAAAATACTTTTTACACTTACACACTTTACTCTTAAAAATACTTATACACACTTAAATGAAATTACAGTTACAGAAATTAACCCAAATGTGTGACTTGATCAACTAATTGAAAGAAGTAACCGGCGTCAGAAACTGTTCATACAGTGGGTGTTGAAGCTTTCCTTATTTCACTTGTTGTAGAAGGATGAATTCACTTTTTTGCATTTAATTTTTCACATTCGACTGGTTAGTCTTTGTGTGCGCAATGAATGTCTAGCCCTTGGTCACGGGTCAGATTACATTATTACTGACTTACATTGTCACTGCTCAGCTTGTAATGATCGTAAAACGTTACAGCATAACACGAAATATTGATACATTTTAATTTTTTCAACTGATGATTCATTTTTCGTCCATCAATATATATATATTAACAGCCGGCAGACGTTGACCTGCCTGTGTATATGTATTTATATCTGTATATATAAAGATGGACGATTTGTATATAATCTAGAATCTATTAATTCATTGTCGATAAATATATAAAAAAATTAAATACTGATATGATTCCTTTTTTTCATTGGTGTAAATTGATGATGAGCTATGTATAATTTTTTCCATAATTAAAATGAAAGAAAAATATTTTTGACTATTCCATTCGCTGTGGAACTGAACCAACTTAAAATACTTTAAACTATAGCTAAGTGTTAGCATAACGCGAATGGAAAAACAATAATTTTGGTTTTTTTGATTTGATGTATAGATTTACAGAGTATTAGGAGCTTCTACTATGGAACAAGCAGCATACAGTAGACAGTGCGAACAAAATGGATTTTATAAATTCAATCCGGCAACGCACAGTGACTGTCATTCAGCTTCGTTGATTATCATCCAGAAAGTAAGACGCCCAGGAAACTAATTATTTGAATGCAAAAGTACACATGATCATTTCATACCTTCATTTATGAGAAAGTGGTAGAGATCAAAGAATTAAGATTTGATTAATCATTTAATTAAGGAGACAATATGTCTGATCGAATATTACTGTATTAGAAATAGGAATTTTGTTACATATTGTGAAATATCTGAACATGTTAAGACTCACGCACCTGTCAATGAAGAAGAAGAGAACCCGTGACAGAGGGATAATGTTGTAGAGTCTTCAGCTGTATATAAAAATTATCCGACATTTGAATGTCGATGAATCAGTCCTCAATTAAGTAGGTAAAGTGATTCTTTCAGAGAGATACACCCGGAGGGCGTTTAATTCATTTCTGCTTTTGTTGTTGCTGCTCAATCAGGAATGCGTCTATTAATATGTATCGCAAACTCACGAAAAGGTTGCAGTTTTTGTCATGAATTTACAACTTCGGCTTCACTTATTTAAATAGAACCTAATATTAAAAATGGTGACGTCAGAGTCGGATCCATTAGAAGATATTTGTGAACACCCAGAAAGTTTCCAGTCAAAGATATTATTTCACCTCTTCTACAACTGCATATTTCAACCTTTTGGGATTCGATAAAGATGGTGTAACGTTTGGTCCAGATAAGTAAACGACTAAAATATCACTTTTGCTCATCTGAAATGAATTTGTAAGGTCATTATTGTTTGGTTCATGAAAAGTTTTAATATATCCAACATAAAAAGGAATCTCTGTGTCGTCTATATCAAAAGCGACATTCGCATGGGTTCATCTTGTATTGTCTTTGGTTGTAAAAACGTCTGTGTACCAAGGTGGTAGATACTGTTCTCTAATTGATCTAAAATGATTAGAGGAACAGATGTGTCCATCATGTATTAGGCCGAAAAATCTTGGTAACACAATTGTGCATAAATTGTGAACTTTCAGGTTCCAGCAACAGATTTACTCTATACTGAAATTTATGTCGTTCAGCAACATGAACTTGTAATTCAGGCAGTAGTGTTTATTCGATTATCCTCCATCGCAATGAATTGTGAAAACAACATCTCCAAGAAATATCCAAAATATTTTAATACAAACCGCTGGCCGAAAGAAGAAAAATAATTTATTTAGGATTTCAAATGTGATATATTTGTTGTTTTCTGTTGCCAGTATTTACAAATTCAATTCCTTTAAAATAGTGTGGATATAATAGTTTCGTAAAGTTTTATTGAAGTTACTGCTAATTACTGGTAAAAAATTTCAAAAATATTCAAATAATACATCTCAAAGTTTTAATTTTAATTTCACTAACTACCCTTTATAATATTCAAATTTTAAACTTGTGCGAGAAATTTTAACTATAACTATAACTGGATTGAAGCTAATACGTCATCGTTTACGAACAAGAAATTGTATTTATAACTATACCTGGATTGAAACTAATACGTCATCGTATACGAGGTAGTAGGCTCTACTAATTAGGGATGATTCCAGATCGAACATTTTGTCTCTCAAATCGAGGCGTTCCTTAGTAAGATATAAATGCAATATTCAAAGAGACCAAAACCAACAAAATTGTCTCTTAAATATAGATGTTCTCTTTACAAGAGGTACTACTGTATGAAGTGTATATTTTTTATCTTGAAATCTACTAATGATCTCTTAGAACTTCAAATTTATTTATTCAAATCAACTGAATTACTGTTTTTGTTCATTAAAATTGTGCATAAGTGCCTGCTTTTATAATACCTATGAAGTCTGAATAAATTTACAGGAGAATGCTCCTCCTCAAATTAAGAAAAGAAATTGTTATCTTAATTGAATAAGATTAACAGAAAAGCATATTTAGCTTGCATTCCAAGTATGTTTTAAAAGAAAAAAAATGTATAAAGTTTATCGAGAATAATTAAATGTAAACATTTGAAGTAAATTAAGATAATTAATGAAAATTCTCAGAAAATTGTCATGAAATTAGAAACTTTAAGAATATAAAGTGGTATTTATGAGAAAATCATAAGAATTTTAATATTTAATTTTATGCATATTTAAGATCTCAAAATTTTTATTTAATTTCAAGGTTTGGCAATAAAAATTGCATCATTTTTACTAAGATTTAGGTAGTTATAGCTGTTAAAGTGTACGATTGCATTTTCATACTTTTTTTGAAATGTATCTGATTGTCTAAAATTTATGAAATAATGAATTACATTTTGAGTGGTAAAGAATTTATACTATTTGCTTATATCTCGTGAATATATTACGAGGTGATCCCTCAAAAACAAAACGGTCGTTATTCTAAACAAAACGTCATAATAACAAATAAATATATTGTACTGTCCAAAAAGAATTACACTGAGTTTTTAGTTCCTTGACATTATCATAAAAAGTATAAAATAGATTTTCATAAGATAAATGTGTTAAAGTACCTCAATACTACAAAGGAGGGCTTCCAAATTAGGATGAAAAAGAGCAAGGGACTCAACTTACAACGTGTGAGAAGATATTTTCTCATATGAAACATAAATAATTTGATAATTTCTGAAGGTTAAAGAAAATGCATCCAGAAGTCTTAAAAAAATAATTATACTCTCACTTTTTACCTAAATATATAACAAAACAGATTATGTAATGCAACCAAGATATTAAAATTGAGAATGAGGGTAGAGTGCATAAATAAAAAAAAATATTTTATGAAAATAGTAAGAATCATTATGAATATTTTTTTTTTAAAAAAGAAAATGTTTTAAAAACGCTTTTTTGTATCTTAATATACTTCTGTTATTTAAATATATCTAATTAATCAAATTGAAAATCTAATTCTAATTGTTAAATTTTGTGATCAGTAAAACTCGTGCACTTTCGAAACCATGTTTATAGTAATAAATGAAAAAGAAGTCTTATAAACAAGGTCGTATTTTTACAAGAATGAGATTATGATGCATTTTTAAGGCAAACTGTGCTATGAAGTTTTGATATTACGTAACATCTACATTAACTTTTTTAAATTTAAATTATATGCGACCTGAATTTTAAAAAAAATGCAAATAATATCTCACAAATCAATTTTTTATATATATTTTCTCATTAAATCACTTTGAAATAGAATGTTGTTTCTATTCCTAAATTTAAGATTAAATCCTTACCAAACATGGCAAGCATTTCTATTTATGAGTGAGAAAATACATGTATTAAATTCTGTTCTTTTCCACACCAGAAAGAAACGATGGTTTTTAGTCATGTAATTATTCCTTGATTATATTTAAATTACAAAACTTTGCAAAGTTATACTGATTTGTAAAACGTTTCATTTTTGACAACGGTAAGTAATGTAAATGTTATTATCATAAAATTCAGATATTAGAATTTGATTTTTAAAACAATTTTCAATTTAATTTTATATTTATATTATAATAATCGCAGAATATCATATTCAATTCCAAACTTTATAATAATATCATAATTAAGTTACTGAATTTTGCTACAAGTTTTAGTTTAGTGAAAAATAACTAGTTAAGAAAATATTTTTTGAAACTTCTTTGCCGACGAAGGAGAAGCAGATAATAATGTTGTTCACATTAAGATCTTCTTTTACTATTGAAACTAACTATGTCTACCTGATTTTTTGTTAGAAAATAAGACTCTTGAAAGCAACTTAATTACTGTCAAAGTAACATTCTTTATCATAAAGAATCAGTTTCTAAAGCATTATGAAATGTTGGTGTCTAGAAACTATTATAATTAACTACGGAGAGTATTAATTAAAATCTCATTAGCTTCCTTTAAAAATGTAATGTTTAGACTTACGTTCCTATTAGATATAAGCGGTATACATGTATGTATGTATGTATATATATATATATATATATATATAATGTGTATGTATGAT
>BMAW01097772.1:0-17143 GCA_019974015.1 Nephila pilipes | reverse complement strand
TGTGTGTGTGTGAAAAGTGTGTGTGTGTGTGTATTGTGTGTGTGTGTGTGTGTGTGTGTGTGTGTGTGTGTGTGTGTGTGTGTGTGTGTGTGTGTGTGTGTGTGTGTGTGTGTGTGTGTGTGTGTGTGTGTGTGTGTGTGTGTGTGAGGATTTCTATAAAGTATATATAACATATAAGTTTGTTTCCTTCTTTTTACTTCATTACTTTTCCGTTAAGCCCACACCATTTTAGCACGTTTATATTTGTTTAGAGGTCAATACCTTTGGGGATAAGATCTCATTCATTTAACTTAACTCTTTCCTGGAAATAGTTTTTTAGTAGCCCATCAAACCGCTAAATTCGTATTTATGAGTAATAAAACTGAATTCTAAAATATTCTAGAAACAGAACGTTTGCTAAAGAAAAGTGGATTGTAAACATTCGGACAAGGAATGCGATGATCATTAAATTTTTATTTAAAGAATTAAAATAATGAATAATAATTAAATATTATTTGTTTAACTATCAACACATTAAGTGGTCTTGAATTTTCAGTTTTTTTTAATAAATGGGATGCCCATGGTCTTTCAATAGAAGTAGGCGCAAAACATACAATACGTACCACAAGAACCTAGCGTTGTAATGCCATTTAACATAAAATGAAAGATATAATCAAATGCTGAAAAAGATTTGTGATATTCAAAATGAAATAAAGATAGTTTTGATGCAGTTCTTCATTTTTTTTGAAAGCGACATATAACATGGGGTATAATGAAAGTAGACTCAAAGGCTCGAAGGGATTGTTTTGCAAATATACTTTTGAACTTCTTTAAAATATCACCTCACGTTTAAAGGCCTTTAATAATCTCTTCTTTTCAGCGTGGTCAATTAAGCATAAACGTCCTTTCAAGATATACTTTAAATAAGTCTTCCTACAAGTTTTTACAATTTTAATATAATTGATACAAATTTTCTCTCCATTCCACCAGAAATGATAAAAATTCTGTGCTGGGTTTAATTGTATTAGTGCTATTAAGAGTTTCTGAATTTGTTTACAATAAGACACAGCGGAAACAACTTAATTTCATTTTGTAGTTTAAAAAAATTATTTATTCCTCTTTATTCCATACTTAATTATAATGAAGCAAATTATGCAAGAACAACCAAAAAAAGTTTAAAATTTATATTGACTACAAAAAAAAAGCTTTAGCAGCATAAATCGACATTCTTGACAAATTCTTACTCATACAAAGTATTTCTTACATTCTTAGTAGAAGGGATGATTGATCGATAGTTATATACAAAGGGATATTATGTACGTAGTTGCCTTTAATATTGTTATCGGCCCCTTTTTTAATATAACATGTCTCAGTTAGAACAGGAATGAATATTAATGGGTTTTATGATATTTTGCCCTTAAAACGCTCAATGAAGGAAAAGTATCAGTCTCTTAGACTATCACATGTAATTGAGTGTGAAACCACTAAAAATAATTTGAAATAGTCATGTGAACTTAATTCAATTAACAATTAAAACCTTACTATTTAATACAATCAAATTCAATTTCTGTCTGAAGATACATTTCAAAAAGCGAGTCAAAATCTTTAAAAATTAATAACTTTACGTGTGAAAAATTAATATTCTTGCTGTGAACATGTTTTACACTTACATACAAATACATACATTTATATATATACAATATATATATATATATATATATATATATATATATATATATATATATATATATGTAGACAGGGGTTGATGGAAGTTCATCCCGAATCTACGCTGGTTTTGCTCTTACGCAGTGGGCTGGTTGTCTAGGGGAGTAATTTCAGTTCCACTATAATATTTGTGATGATATTCGGATAGGCTTGCAATGCGGTTTTGCTCCGTTTATTAGGAGAGATGATGAAGAGTGAAAAACCATTTTACTTTGTTATATACAGGTAAAGTAAACAGTTCTTCCGAGACGGATAGATGGCTGCCTCATTGTATATTGGCGATGGAACGCGCTCGGGCGTTTTGAAGCTTACTTCCGACGCGGGTAGCGAAGGAGAAGCGGAGGAAGGTGGCGGCAAAGAGAAGAGAGGAGAGCGCGAAAACGAGCGTCACATAGTTTTGTCTCGGATGAGTGGCGCTGCATGAGCTTATCACATGACTCTTGAATCGGCGACCTCTATTGAGTATCGGAGAACTGGTTTTACAGTAGATTGAAAAGATAAGAGTAATTGTAATAATAATTGGATGGAAAATCCTACAGAGTTCGACCCTCAAATAGAGCTGGCTTCAATATGCACAATTTTCAAAATAACTAATAATACAAAATAACTAATAACACAAGATAATATCTAGTACATAAAAGAATATAATATAGTATGAAATTAAATCAAATTCACCAATAACTATGTTTGATATTCAAATGAATTAATTGATAGAAAAAAAAGTTTTATATCTGTTTTTCGTATTGGCCAGAGCTATATCATCTCCGCAGATTTTTTTTTCTTTCTTCTTGTAAATCTTCCAATTCTCAGATTGTACTTCTTCCGTATTCTTCGTAGCATCTTTGATTTGTAGCTCTGTTCTTCTATATATTTGTAAATATGTAAGCCTGGACTGGCATGTTCTGATGAGCTTGGGCATATGATGCCTTCGTTGAGCCATTTTTCTGTCTGTTTATTTACTTTTCTCTTTCCGTTGAATGCTAATCGGCGTGGCGATTGACAAACTGAGGATCATCTTTTTTAAAATAAATTCGCATGGTAACATGATTGCTTGCCGTCTTCTCAGGCTTGTAGCTTTCTATCATTTCCGTAAGTTCTTTTTTGATCTCAGGATCTCCTATTCAGTTCTACTTTTTCGACGTTTTCCGCTTGTATCTGCATTGAGAATGCTTGATTTTCATATTTAACAAATTCACCATTCTCCGTGAAGTTGACTGATGCACGTTCTAAAATATCTAAACTATGACTGCTTCCATACTTTAGTTTGCTGTAGGTACAACATGCCAAGTAAGTGAATAGTTTTCTTCATCCATCTGAAATTCTTGTTCGAAAGATCTATCGTTGTGACTTGAGCATCACTATGCCTGTTAAAGAATTTTGTCCTTCGCGCTAGTTTCGCTGGATCGATGATTCTTCTGCTGGTATTTTTCTCGTAGTAGACTGACGGTACTTCCGGTGTCGATAAGCGCAGTAATTTTCTTGTTTCCAAACATTTATTTCCTTGGTGCGTAGATTTTCTTGACTGATAATTGGCACATGTTGCCGTTGGCTTGCTTGTTCTCTCGTGAATTCGTAGTTCTTCGGCTGGCTTGTATTTAGCTCTTTCGCTGAATCGTTGAATCTTCTAAACCTGGAGTAATTCGTTTTGAGCGTGATTAGTAATTTTGAATTCGAATACCTTTTTTCTGCGTTAATTCGATTTTCGATCCGTCGATTTGGAGACTGCGTGATTTCGCCATGACTTCTGTGACTAGCGGATTGAGCATCGTGATGTCGTGTAACCAAGTGGTTGCCACCTTTCCCCACCTGAGTCTACTCTGCTCGAACTTTCGTGGCGATTCAACCTTGAGAATTGTTTTCTGAAGCTCTGAAATCTTGTTTCCCCCTAAAATGCGTATTAACTGGCTTTTGACTTATGTTCTCCTGACGTCTTCCTTACTCTTCGAACTTTTCTGCTAATTCGGCTGGCAGATTTGTCGTTGTCATTCGTCCTGAAAATGTTGCTTAAATCTGTAGGGCGTTTCATTTGATCTGAGATGATCCAGTTTCCTTAATTCTTCAAAGATTCGATTTTTAACCCTGAGCTCCATCCATCAAAATATATTTGCAAGTTCATTGATAAAAAATCGGTCCAAGATTGGCTATAAACTTTTTTTTGATGCGTGGTAAATAACTGGCGGCTTTTCTGGCGTTAATTTAAATCTTTTAAGCAGAAGTGCTGCGTGGTCGTAGTCGTTATCTCTGGTTCACGTGCAATTATGTGAAAATTTCGGACGGTAAGAGTCCTAAAAGATATGAAACCCAATGTTCTTTTGAAATTATTAATCGTTGCACTTGACGTTCGAATAAGATAAATATAAGCTAATATCTTCTTTAACTTCATATTTATGGAGAAATTTGGATATTTCCTTGCCTAGTAATTTCGAATTGTCGGGCTCAACCGTTGAGTATAATTTAAGTTGATTCTCTAATTTTATCCACTCTAGCTCAATTTCATGTTGATCTGTCGTCGTTTCTCTTCTATGCTTAAGGGTTTCTAGACGCAACTTTTCTTCTTGTTTCGTTGTGCTTCAAACGATGTTTCTTCTTTCTTTTCGTTTGCTCTATTATGCTCGTAACAAATTTTTATTGAATTCCTCATCATATTCAGTATCTTTGGTAAGTCCTTAATTTCTTGCTGTCATTGAAGAATCGAGGCTTTAAGATCTAATTCTTCCGCTAGGATAAATATATCTTCCCGACGTCCTTTAGTGAGTACGACATTTTAAAATAATGAATAGTTAAATAGAATCAATAAATTTGAAAATTTATACTCTAATCGTTTTTTGCGTAATAACAACAAAAGTGATTTTTAAAATGAAGTACGCTTATTATTATGGTGAATATCGTTAATTTGCATAGATAAATGCATGTATATCAAAATTATATCTAACACAATATTAATGCAAGAATATTTGAAATAAATTGTGAAAATAGCCATAAATAATGTTACAATATAATTTGTTAAAGTACACCTTTTAAAAAAATGAATTATTTATCATATCAATCTGAAATTCATAGTTAAAATTTTCCACAAGAATAAAACTAAACATTGTGAAAGAATATAAGTAATTCAATTGGAACCAAAAATATGTCGACATACAGTGAAACAATCATAGAATAAAAAAAAAAACAAGATCATCTATTTTGAGAATACACTTTCAATTTGCTTAATTTGAATTCAAGAATCTGCAAACCCTATTTTTTATTAAATAAGTTATCGTCATTGAGACTCAGTGAGACCAAACAGTTTGGGCGACACCAGTATCTCATGGGAAAGGGAGAAAATATACACCATTGCCTGGGAAAAGATTAATGTTTACGTTAACTTGTGACTCGAAATCTAATTACTTATGCATTTATTCGTTTTCTGGCGTGAACATGACTGATTTGATATCAAGGCATATCAATTCACACACACCTGTCAATAAAGAGACACTCTAGATTTTGAACTTAAGATGACAATTTGAAAACTATATGTATAAAATGCACTTGGAAAATAATACGTTTAATTTACTTTTCTTTGAATATTTCTTCAATTAAAAAACATTACATGACAGCACTTCATTAAATTAGATGATTGTCGAAAAAATAAATGTTTTTTACAAGTACCACGGAATCTTGCGATGAAACTTGCACATTAATATAAGCTGGATTTTATATATTTTTTAACACCAAGCTCTTTCAGCAATCGACGGCATTTACAAGAGCTTAAACTAAACTACATTTAGATTATCGCATAGCACAAATAAATAACTTGATGCGAAAACATTTGATGATAGAAAAACTGAGGTTCTACTTGTAGGCGGGACACACTCGTCGTCGTAGAAACTAATCGTGGAAATGGATGAGGCACACATTTTCTTTGTAGAATACGCTGTCACTGGACACTGGCTATTTTTGTTGATCTCAGGGCGAGCATCAATTTTTCTTTCTTCCTTATGGTCTCTCCCATTAATTTTGACGCAATCTCGGTCCGATCACTCTCATACATTTTGAAGGAATCACTGCCGGAGCCGCTATAAATTTTAAGTAATCCGGACGAAATCCCCATAAATTTTGTAGACCGTGGGGGTTGATGGAATTGATTTTCATCGAATCTACGCGCTTGCTCAGTGGGCTGGTTGTCACAAGAGAGGGAGTAATTTCGGATTCCATATAATGTTGTTGATGATATTCAAGGATGAAGCTTGCAGTAGTTTGCCCCATTAGGAGATGATGAAGAGTGAAAATATTTTACACTTTGTTATATATACAGGTAGTAAACAGTTCTTCGAGACGGGTAGATGGCTGCCTCATTTAACCCATAATGGCGATGGAACGCGCTCGGGCGTTTGAAGTTTACTTCCGGCGCGGGTAGCGAAGGAGAAGAAGAAGCGGAGAAAGTGGCGGCAAAGAGAAGAGGAGAGCGCGAAAACGAGCGTCACGCCATTTATTCTCGGATAGGTGGCGCTGCATATCACATGACTCTTGAATCGTGGCGACATCATTGTTATCGGAGGAACTGGTTTAATGGAATTGAAAGATAAATTAATTGCTTAATATGGATGAAAATCTACATATATATATATAGAATTTTAATTACCACTCTAAATGGAATGTATGTATCTATTATTTCTTTTATTTTTAATCTATATTATCATATGAAATTGGTGGCAACAAAATATACTTTTATTTTTTTGTCGTGATGAATCTTGTTCACCGATTAAACTTCATATAGTTAAATACTAAATGGATTAATAAATTGTTATTTTAAAGCATCTTGCTTTTCTTAATGTTTATTACCCTCGTAAAATCGCTTTATTTCTTAAGCGAAAATAACACTTCCTTTATGTCGTTAAGATGAATATGCATCTCTTTTTTCAGTGATTAGAATAAGGATTTTACTAATGATGGATTTGTTAAAAGTGAATTGTGAAGTTATCCTTATCTTTGATGTGTGCATAAAGAGAATAAATAGATTTCCATAAAAAGAATTTTCAATCTTTATGAAGCAAAATATTTTATCTTCTCTAGTTACTATAAAAATTCTGGAATTCTGATTGTTAAAAGAACTTCACAGGTGACTGTAAAAGGCCACAATTTTATTTTCACACACACACACACACACACACATTACCAAAAGAAAACATAGTTATTGATTTATTTTACATATTAAGGAAAAAAAACTATAAAATAGAAAACAAAAAAAATTATTTTTGTTTTCAAAAAACACAAAACGAGAAGTAGTTAGCAATAAATTATAAAACATACAACTAAGACACACATTTACCTGCAAAATCTGCTATACCTATAAATGATGGCCATAAGATAAAGGTATACTCATGAAAAAGTATAAATCAAATCTTGAAAAGTAGATCCAAAAGGAAAAAAATTAAGAAAATCCCCAAGTAGACCAAGAAATATATCTCAAGAAAACAGAAATAGAACAAGCTAAATATTAAGCCTCCATACTACAAAATATAACAAACACTTTCATGAGAAGCATTACAGAGCATAAAATCCACACAACACTTCAACCAAATGGATTCCAACCCTATTCTGGAAGTATATAACAATGTTGAAGCAAGAAAACTGATACAAAAAAAAAAGTTTACTCATGGAGAAAAAAATTTGTAAGAAAAAAAAAATTAAGAGAAAAAATTGAAGCGCAAGAACTAAAAATAAAAGTTTAAAAGCTGAAAAAGGTATATTATTATATAATATATATTTATAATATTATAATATATAAAGTATATTTTAAATATAATATTTGTAATTTATGTTATAAATATTATGTTTTAAATTCCAAGGATAATGTGCTTGCAGAAATTTTTTTCTTTTAAATTATCCAAGTTAATTTAAGTATCTTGTCTTTTAGTCCCAATCGAAAATTACGTCACATAGTTACAAAATAATTTCTAAATACAATCAGGCCTAATGAGCTTACCCATAATGGTACTTTATGAATCTTAAAGCAAAAAATATATATTTCTTTTTGCATATATTACTAAAAATTTATTTTCTTCTGTTTCTATGAAACTATCTAAGTATTGCATATTAACATTTATTTGCAATAAGTTTAAATTCTCCGAATAAAAAGGTTTAACATTATTATAATTATTTTGAAAGAATATATGATCAACAATATATGGAATGGTATCAGGAAATAAAGCCGAACTCTTTGCAGTGATATATAGCTTAGGTTTAGGATAAATTAAGAAATTAATTATATTTAAGGTAAGAATCATTATATATATAACTTTTTATATTGTTATAAAATTGTGTGCGATGTGTTAGTATTAGCTTGAAAATCATTTGGTGTTCAACTGTGGTTTTTGAGATTAGTTGAATTTCATGTGGTATTATATTGATTTTTAAATCAGAAACTTTGATTTTGTGAGTTAATTAGTTATAATATGAGTATTTTGTCTTCCTCAAGATTTTGAAGACTGTAATAAGTATTGTTTGAAATTGAGAGTTCAGTTAGAGAATTGATTGCTTAAATTTTTTTTTTAAATATTCTATAATTTATTTACCTTATCAATTTTTTATTAGAGAATTGATTAATTTAAAGGCAAAATATTACTTTTATTTCATAACTTTATTAGAATATTGTTTACTCATTTATGAGATGCTTCGATGATTTAAGAGAACGAATTAATGGTAAAAGTAGAGTTGAAAATTTTGCTACTATGAAATGAGGCAGAAATGAAATAGCAACACCGAAAAAGATGTATTTGGTAAAAGTAGAGTTGTAATTACTTACAAGTATGATTCATGACATAAGTTAGCCAGATTACATTTAATCGCTGAGGTGGGTGGAGGAGTTAGTTAAACAAGAGAATTATAAAACAATGACATTCTGGAATAGCAAGCCTGTTAGATAAATATAATACTAATATAGGTATTGATAATAATTTCTAAAAGAATAATAAGATAAAGATTTCACAGATATTAGGTTATAATTATAATTTGAAAAATATTAAATTATATTGCAATATATTTAATACTAAGACATGTAAACTTATTAATAATGTGTGTTGTATGTGTTGTGTGTGTGTGAACAGTTCAATAGTAATTCGAAATTTATTTTTTACGTTATCTTTAACTATGCTTACTTACTAAAATGTTAAATATGTGATAAAATATATGATGTATGGAACAAATTTGTTGTAATATTAGTATGTTTAATAATCAATGCAGATGGGATACTTATAATATTAATGATGTCAAAAAAAGTAATAAAATTGAAGATAAGCATTTTAATCTTCAGAAATTTGAAAACATTGAGTTATTGTTCATTAAGATTGTGTTTAACACTAAAAGAAAGTTATTGTATGAAAACTATTTTATTTGAGCTCTTAATAAAGTTTAACCATATTGTCTTAATGTTTTGCATTTTAATAAAAATTTCTTCAGATTTTTTTGAGCAAACTGACAATAAAGAATATTTTTATATGAAGAATGGTTTTAATATGCTCAATGATTGTAATAACGTCATTTATAAAAGATTAACTGGAAGAGGAAATAGTGAAAGAGAATATATAGACATAGATGTTATTAAAGAAAAAAATATATTTTATTTAATAATAAAATTAAAAAGTCTTCAATATTAAAAGTATTAAATAGTTTCTATTTGGTTTGAAGGAAAGAGAAATTAGAATTTTAAGAAATTAGAATTTTTTTTATTTTATTGAAATTGGAAAAAAAAAAACAGGAAAGATTTTCATACACATATTGTTCAGAATATCTCAAAACTTTTAATTAACAAATAAATTATAGGAGAAAGTAATAGTAATTGTAGTAAAAAAATTGAGTATTATAGTTTTAAATGTATGAAAAAATATTTTGATAAAATAAATTTTAGTAATATTCTTAATTAGCATGAAAAATTCATTTCTATAAATATCACTATTAAGACTAAAATTAAAAAGCTTTTAATTTAATAAAAAATATGGGAAGCCTTGTTTACAACTATAATGATTTTGAAGATTTTACAGATCACTGATATTTGCTGCTGTAAAGTCTGTAATGATCCATGAAAGGATGAATACTATCATATGATTACAGATGATTTAAGTATTTTAAATGCTATAAGAGTCTTAAGAGCTATTATGAATGAGGGTACATATTTTAGATTAATTATTTACATCAAACATATCTATATAAATAATGAAGACACTGGTAAATTTTTAAATTGTTTAGCTATTAAAAATAGCTTGCCAATTGAAGTGTTTAAATAACGTAAATATTATGTTAATGTAGAGGTAAAATATACGAATATTAAGACTAAAATTAGAAATCATTCAGTAAAAAACCTCCAATATCAGTTTATTAACTGATACGTAGATAAAACCCTCGAAGTGATGGCATTAAATGCAACATCAACATCAAGAACAACAAAAACCTTAACTCTACTTTGGCTAATAAGCAATTTCTTAATAATGGTTCTTTTATAAAAATTACAAATAGTGAAAAATAAATTTCTAATAGGATTAAAGTCTTATATAAGAAAAAAAGGTTATAAATTAAATATTGTAAGACTTCCTCATAATTCTTAAAATGAAATTTATTAAAAAGTATGTATTAAATTTAGAACAGTGAGATTTATGGTTCAAATGCTTATATTACTGAAGCAGGTAAAAGTTTACAAAGTATTAGAAAAAACTATTGATAATTTTGATAAGGCAGTTATTTTTAAGAAATAGTTACGTATTTATTAAATATATTTTTGATAAAGAGATTAACTGAATATATAATAGATATGATTTTAAAGATTTGCTTATTTCAATTCATCTTTTGCTTAATTTATTGTCTGATTGGTTTAATTTGGTACCATTAATCTTTTTATCCTTCTAATTTCACTGAATACTAACTAACAAAAATATTCAAACTAATTACTCAGATATTAACTTAAAAATTGTAGATCATAAGGTATGTAGCTTTTCAAAAGAACAGCTACAACTGATTTTTTGTGAAAATGGAATAAATTTCTTTGCAAAAAATTAAGTCCTAAATATTTTTAGAAATATGTTACATAATTATATCCTGAGTTATATTAAATTAGTTAAAATACATTTAAATATTCAAAATAACTTAAATAAATTCTGCCATTAATATTTTAAAGCCGAATACCTAATTTTCCTTTTTTAAAAACAAATTAATATTTATAAACTAAATTGAATAAGTTTGTTTTTAAATATTTTTCTTTTTGCTTTCTTACAAAAATATTTTTTCTGAAGCTTTCAATTCTTTTAATCTATTTAATTTGTTTTGCTCTTTTTTTAATGTTTTGGCTTTTTAAAAATATTTTAGTGTTAATTTTTATTATTCTTTTTTAAATAAATAGATGTATAGTTTTCTATAATTGTAAGATAGAGGGCAATACTAGACTTTTTGACAGTTAATTTTAAAAGTACCAAATTTAATATTTAGAAGAAGAAACTATGTTAATGTTGATTAAATCTTGTGAGGGGTATTTTTTTTAGTTATTTTATTATATTTAGTAGCATTATTTTGCTTTCAAGTAGTACATATTAAGGTTTTCAATGCTTTTAGTTTTTTAAATTATATGATTTATTTTAATATTTTCTAATAGTGTTTTCAATCCTTTTGGATCATCTTTCTAGGGGTTACCTCCTCTTATTTAGCTATTATTGGTTAGGAAGGTTTGATCATCAATACATGTGTATGCAGGTTACTGCTATTTAATCTAGTGGCAGTATTAAAAAGTTTTACTTCCCTTTTGTTTTTTGCCGAAGGATTTTCTTACCTAAATTTTTTGTTGCCAGTCTATATCTTCTCTGTGTTGCTCTTAATTATTTTTGTAACTTTTTATATATTTTTCTTAAATTTTTAATAATTTTAATTTAAAGTTGAAATGATTTTTTTAAATAATTTCTGCTACTTTATTTTACATTTATTTTAGCTAGTTAAAATAAAATTTAGATTTTGATTCCTTTATATATTTAATATTCAAGATAAGACCAACGCAAACACCAAAACTTGAACAGATTAATGGCACATTCAGGAATTACAGCACTAGCAACACAATGTATACAGAACTTGTAATAACAATCGCAGCACTTTCAATAATAATGAACTTACCAAATTAGCACTGCGAACGAATCTCCAAAGTAATACTTCGCTCGGAATTCAACAGCTTACGGCAATCCCAGCATTTTCTTCGGAAGATACAGGCCGCTTCTTGGCACATTAGATTCTCATATTCCGAGCTTCACTTCAATTCCCTGACTATTCTCTCCGGTTTCACATAAATTAACATGTAAAAAATCTGTTTTATAAGAGTTTAAAGTGAAATTTATATAAGACGGATACAGAGAGAAAGTGAAATTTAAATAACATGAAATGTAAGTTTCAAATAAAAATTTAAGAATCTAATGAAATTTACATAAAATGGATAAAAAATAAATCTAGTATAAGATCTGAGTTGAAATTAACTTGAAAAATTATAAGTTCGTCAATATATCTAAATAATTTGAAATTATTATTTTTTATGAAATTATGTTCATAAAAATGTAATGATATATATTAGCAAGACTACTACTAGCACGACATCCGTCCTCCAAGATATACCTTTAATTTGTTTCTAGATTTTCCGATTATAACTAATATAAATTTCTCTTAATCGAAATTAATGTGTAAAATTTAAATTTTTCATAGCATGTTAATTTTTAATTCTTTAAAATTAACCAAAATAATCCTAAATAAGTGTTCAATATCTATCTAATTAAACGTATCTTCATAGTCATAACTATAAATAGAATAAATCTTTTTTATGTTTTAAATAATTAATAATTCGATAGATACTTTTAGAGATAATAGTTTAATCAAAAGAATTTATAGTATTTGTAAAATTTTATAAATTTTTATAATGTAATTATTGAAACCATTAGCCACTGTTCTAAATTTAATAAGTACTTTTCGAAATTCGGGAGTTAAAATATGTGAGGAGATTATACAACATTCATTGTATAGCCTATTTTCTTCTTTTGTTATCTTTATCACTTTCATTAACATTAAGAAAAGCATTATTATTAATCAGATTATATATATATATATATGTGTGTGTGTGACTCCGGATTTACAATTGAAATGTTCCAACTTATCAGATTTATGCAATTTTTCCAGCTATTCAAAAATATGAAAGGTATTACATAAAGAAATAAGTAGTGTATTAAATCCTGTTATATAATTAGATAATATCCTCTGGATTTTTTTTCTTAGAATTGCAATTAAAACTTCTTAAAAACACATTCATTAAATCATTTCGGTGAGGCATATCAAATTTTACTGAAATGTTTCGAATGTAATTTCCGGAGATATGTGAAGAAAAAGAAAAGAAAGGAAAAGAATATATTCCTATCTCTTTAATGATCTTTTTAAATAAATTAACTGATAACCAGAAGTAGTTATAAAACTGAATGGCTAGTCAAATAAGAGTTTTCCTGTTATACTACTTAATAAACAGTTTAAAATCAGTGATACAAAGGTACATCTTTTTCTGGAAGAACATTTAATCTGAATTAGTTTCGCTCAAAAATCTCATTAAAAACATCTTATCGTTTCAAGAAATCTTTTTTTTAATGAAGCAGTTTGTTGGTCTTAAGAAACTTCAAGAGCTAGAAGTCTGCGTGCTGAATTAAAAGTCGGATTTATATTCCTATTTTCTTCCCAAATACTTTCTTTTCAGTTTGTGCATAACGAGCTTATTTTTTTCATGCAATGAAGAGATAATTTGTTTCTTTCTCTCTCTTTCTGGTTTGACATAATATTATTTTATAAAGGATATTTCTTGTCTTTTAGATTTATTACCTTTGTCACACCAATCGCATGATAACACCAGTAAAGTAACTCGATTTTATATATAATATAATCTTAAAGCATTTTAAAAGCTTTCAATTATATTTGGAGGAATATGTAGAATTTGGTATTGAAGCTTTTATTTCTAAGTTGTTCATCTTTTTAATTCTATACTGTCGATTGAACCCTTTTCAGTTATTCAACATACATTTTTTAAAGTTATTTATGTAAATATGCACAGGGCTCATATAAATACATACTAAAATATGCATTTCTTAATCCATAACGGTGTTATTGAACTCGGTGGTTGATATCTGAATTCTTCTGATGTAGAACAGTGTTCACCAAAAGGTTTTACTGTTTTGTGGATTTAGTTTGGAGTAAGACGAATTTAGACAGATTCATGAATTCATTAGCCTTATTATGTAATTTTCTCTGCAAGCTATTAATTTTATTTCAAGCTGAAACTTTCTATAACTACAGATTTATATTAAGAATCCATGAGACTGTTTAATTCCGTTTTAACTCTGTATTATCTCTTGAGAATAAGACTTTTGGAGATATTCAAATGGTTTTAAATAAATTTCACGATATCGTACAGTAAAAACAACTTGTTTTTTATTCATATTATTTTATGAAATTTTGAGCTCCTGATTAGGAAAGTGCAGCGAATGGTTTTTATTTCAAACTAATTTTCTCAAGTACTAACAATGTATTGGAAACAGATATTTAAAGAAAAAAAACAACGTCGGCTGGAGCATAGCATTAGAGTCTACCTTTTAATGAGTTTATTACGTTTATATGATTTTTCATGATTGATCATATTATCTCGGATAATATTTCATTACATTAGGATACCCCACTATTCCGAACACTGATGGACCGACTCCCCACTTAGTCCAACAGTATCCTTAGTCGCGGGGATTGTTTACGTATCCAGTCTTCGCTCCCCTCATATCAGTGCTTGTCGATGACTCCTCCTCATCAATCATATGACTTAGAAGGCAATTGACAAGTAATATGTGTATTTGTGCATAAATTAAAGAGCTTGACAGTGTGTACGAGCAGTGGCTATTAAATAACGAGACTGAAGCTGCTACAGAAAGAGTACGCTAGCGTCAAACGCCAGCGACCGAGACCTCTTTAGCGGGTAGTCTTCTCTTTCGAATGCAGTGCTTATCGTTTCTGTAAACAAATCTGTATAGCCGTTGCCTTCATTTGCATTGGAGTTGTTTTTTTTTGTTTCGTTGGAAAAATAAAAAGTCAGCAGCGAATTGTTGTGAAATTTCTCATGAAACTTGGAAAAACCGTTACTGAAACTTAGGATTAATCGAAAGAAGCATATGATAATGAATTTGTATCAAGTGCTCGTATTTTTCAGTGGTTTAAGGCCCCCGTCGACACGCCACCACGAATTTCCCCACCTAATGTTAATCCTATGGAGTTACGTACTTAAAGTCTCACATCTAGAATATTTATTTAAACTGCATGGAATAAAGTGCATTTTAAAGAGCATTAAAAAATGAAGGCTTCTATGGAGTTACTTTTTTTTTCTGATTTTTGCAAGTATTTTTAAATTTTCATTAAAGATCTGAAAACTTGCATCCGACGCACTAAATTGATCATAAAAATACTTTGAATAATCAGAAAAAAAAAGTAATTCCACAGAAGCCTTCATTTTTTTACGCTCTTTCAAATGCATATTTTTTAAAAAAATTTAATTTATTTCCCTGCTTGTAATTTGTTGAGTCAGCAAACTAAGCAGGGAAAGAGGGGAAAGCAATATTAAAAGTCCCGCCTCAATGCGCAAGGATACATGGTAAAGACACGTTGACAAAAGGAGATTTACAACCCTTCGGAGGGAAGTCAGCCGATTCTGGGAATTTCTTAGGATCCCCCCTAGTTGCGTAATATCCGTTGAAAGTTTGTCTAGCTTGCTATACAGATATCTATGTGGTATTTCACAGTGTTTAAAAAGTAAGCTTCATTCACGATTTCTTAAAAATACAAGTAATCCTTCGTTTTTTACGCTATTCTTACTGATTATTTTAAAAAAACAAACTATACAAATTACTTTCTTAATTATTAAAATGAACAATATATATTTTAGATACGCTATTTAGAGAGAGATAAAGAAGAATTTTTTTTTAAAAATTGTTTTATAACTAAAGGAATATTGTTCAAATTTTTATGATAAAATTGAATGCACATCTACATTAATTATGTGCGTAACCATTTATTACTATTTTTTCAAAACTCCATTTGTAGGAATCAGATTAAAATATATCGAGTTTTTATGATTAAATGAAGAATACAGAGAAGATATTTATTGCATTAAATTTTTACTGGTTCTTATATATGTGAACAATTTTACATGGCTAGTACATTTCTCAAGAACGGAAACATTATTTTACTGCTTTGAAACAGCGTATGGAGTACCCGAATGGTTATGCTCGCTATTTTGTGGCTAGTGATGTTTTAATCGCAACGAGAGTTCGAGGCCTATTTTCCTAGAACCGCCACCGTGTTTCAAATTTAAAAAAAACAATAAATAGCTCTCATGTTTCTTCCAATAGCGACACTAATAAATATTCAATCCTTACAAATTTTGTTTTAAGATTTCGACCTCGAATTAGCTTTCCCCCCTCTCTTTAGTATAGCAACTAATGCAGAATGAAAATTATTAAATGGATATTATATGAATGAAGCTCTGCCAACAAATATTAGCTACCCAAGGGGCTATTGTTTTCTTTACACTATAAATGCCGTACCCGACCACTTTTCAAAAATTAACTTGTTTTTTCTTTTTTTATGTCTGCTTTCATTAGGAACGAACTTAATTTTCAAACATACGTCGTAATAAATTTCTCTTGAATTTTTTATTGGATTGAAATAAAATATATGAAATATGTGTCTGATACCTGCTTTCACCACTAATGAACTCAATTTCCAAAAATATATCGTCATACATTTCCCCCAATTTTTTTCTTGGATTGAAGGGAAACAAATATAAAAAATAAGTATTTTATATACTTATCTATTTATGTATTACCTTGAATCATTTGTAAATTGGAATCAAGGAAGGTCTGAAAATAAATAACCTTATTTAGAATTTTAAGCGGTGAAGCAGCCTTTTTTTATTCCCCTGAGAACTTCAAATTACATATTTTTAGTTTGGCTTAGTGGTCAAATGATTTTAATATTGATTTACAATTATTAGCTAACAAATGAACTATTTTTTTATGTGGACGCACCTTGTTTGGCTAAATCTGCTCTTTGCAAAACTTTGCATACAACTTTTTAATTTTTATTGAATTGTTTTTTCACCTCTCTAAAATAAAAAAAGGACGTTTCATGAAGATAGGTTAACGAGATTGCGCCAAACTATATATACGAAGGAAAAATTGCATTTTTATGATGGTAGAAATGCTTATTGATATTTTATCATCCTCGTCTCTTCCTTTCCAGTAATTGATTTTTTTAGTCTCCGTGCCAAAACATAAATAAATAACTTAGATTCTTTAGAAATAATCCTAGCACGAAACAAGTACTCGTTTTTATTGAGAGACTCTAATGAATTTCGTGTTAATTTCAT
>BMAW01097767.1:0-22448 GCA_019974015.1 Nephila pilipes | reverse complement strand
GGAACAAATTAATAAACGTCCTTAATGACCGATGTGACACTTAAGGTGTTAATGACAACGTAGATACAGAACCTAAAATGAAAGTACAGGATTGAAATGAAACATGATATATCCCTTTGTAGTTTCAAAATTGTAATATCATCATGTAGATACGTGACTTTCTTATGCTAAGATAATTCCTGAATCCATCCATGGATCCAAAAAAAAAAGTTATGATTTTTGAAAAAAGAAGCATATCTGATTGTGGGTTTGATTACCGAAAGGATATGAGATAGTATCGCCACTTAATGAATCAATATGTTTTGAAGTGTTAAAAAAAATGCAATCGTAACTGCAGTCAATGAATATTCGGGGTCTACAGAAGAATATCTGAACTCATTATCCCATTAACAATTTAATTGACGTTTGTTAATTGTAGAAATAGAGTCTGGTTTAAAGTATATTTGAAACCGAACAAAAAAAAAGATTTGTTTTTGAATGCAATTCTAATAATTAACTTAAAGAGAAACGTTATCTGTAACTGTAATCGTCGAAAATTAATACTTATATTTCGGTATACAGTTTGAGTCACAGTTGAATTCTTTTCTCTTATAGAATTAGAATTCACTTTTTGTTATAAAATCGGAGTTAAGAAAACAGTTACTTTCAGAAGAAACTATTAATTATTCATGGAACGAAGAACGTGCACATATTGCGGTAAAATATTCGCTAACATTATTCAGCGGATTGAACATGTATGTGGCTCCCACGACGGAGGTGAATTTAGAGAAGGAATAAATGCTGAAGGTAAATCAGCAAAATATTTCTTAAGCCATTTCCAACAAAAATCTAATAGGATATTTGAAAAATTTAAAAATTCTCTTCGGGGTAATGGATGCGTGATGATAAACACAAGTGAAGGTCAGAATAATATGTCAAATTATTCTATCAGTGCCTGTGATGAAAGAACCATAAATGTCTTAAATAGAGAGATCAATAATAATGATTGCGATGAACCTTTTAAAAGTTCTGAATGTTCGAATGTCGAGTATGAACTACCGGAAAATCAAAAATTAGGTACTTTCAAGAAAACCGCATCCACCAGCGATAGACATGTTAGGCGCGTAATCCAGAAGCCGTTTAAATGTGACTTGTGCGACAAAAATTATTCTTTTCAAAGTGGTCTTCGTGATCACCGTCGTACGCATACTAAAGTGAATATCTACAAATGTGATTCGTGTCCGAAAGAATTTTACCGCAGAGATCATTTGGAAGAACATATTCGAACACACACAAAACTCAAACCTTTTATGTGTGACTTGTGTGGGAGAAGATTTGCTAAGAAAAGTAATCTCAGTAGACATCTTCGCACTCACACTGGTGAAAAGGCCTTCCAGTGTAAATATTGTGAAAAAGAATTTAATCAGAAAGAGCACCGTGATGCACATCTCCGCACTCACACTGGTGATAAACCCTTCCAGTGTGAATATTGTGGAAAAGAATTTAATCGAAAAGATAACCGTGACTCACATCTTCGCACTCACACTGGTAAAAAGTCCTTCCTTTGTGAATATTGTGGAAAACAATTTTATCGTAAAGAAAAATGTGATGCACATCACAGAATTCATAATCCACAGAATTCTTAAAATTGACTTTTGTGAGTTTGAGTATTTGTGCTGTTTCAGAAATTATACTCAAATAATTTATTTAAGTAATTTACAAATACTCGTACATGCACAACAAATATAACATGGATATTTCTGTGAAAGCTCTTCTGAAGAAATTGAATTTCAAGAATTAAGATGAGAAAAAAAAATATACTGGGATCGTAGGAACTAGAAATACTTTCGATTAGGAACACTTTTGTTATTGGATGCAACGTGTTTTGAAATTTCTTAATCTTTGTATTTGAATTAGTGCGATACGGGGGGTGACTACGATGCAAGAAAGTTTATTGTTGATTAAAATTAATTTTATAACAGAAAGGAATCATTTTTTGTGAAATAACTGTCCTGTTTCTTCAAAATTGATGTTTGGAAAGAGACTACTGTGGATAAAAATATACCGTACTGAAGCTTTATTATTTTGAAAGCAATCTGAAATATCATTGTGGAAAAATTCATATATTTTATTACACATTTTGCATTCTTTATCCAGTATCTTAAAACCAAAATAACATTATGTGCACTGTAAGAATTTGTATATTTACTTTTAATAAAATGAACATAATTTCGTTTAAAATGCTATTTACTGTTATTTAATGAATAGGTAAGAACTCATTTACTGTATTACTTTCTGATTATAAGTGAACTTAAAATTTAATATACTTTTCGCGTCGTGCTTAGTTTTAACATATAAATTGTCAATCTATTTCTCGTAAAAATTTCTAATAATATACGCATTATTTAAAATTAAACGAGATAAATTTTTATAAATAGGTTTATATTGAGATTTTAAAATTAGAAATATTTTAGTATAAAGATTTCCTTTGAGTGAGAATCTTCGGAAGGAAATGTTATTATCATTTAATGATTCTTTTTACAAACGATTGATTTTTTTTTAATTAAAAAATATTTATATTTGTATTAGAAACATGTTTTAATTAAACGAGACATTCTAATTATCATAAATTACCTAATTACCATACGCTTTTTTTTCAAATTCAGTGAAGATATTGCCTCGTAGTTTGCAATCAATCATGGCTCTGAGGTAAGATATTCGTCTATAAGTCCAGATTTCCCGGTTTTAAAACCCAGTGCAGACATCATTGAATTCGTTTGGTTTTATTAATGTCGCACTATGAGCTACACGAGAATTATTAACGTTGGATGTTGTAATTTTCAGCGTCAGTCAAGGTACGAGGGCAATGCCTAATATGCAACCTCGATCTCCTAACATCCACACCACGCAAACGGGAGGTCTTTAAACCTCGACAGATATAACGAGCATCAGTCCTGACTATTTGATGGGTCTTTTGTGGTATGAAGACAGGAATTTTTGACACGATGAAAATTGCTGACAGTGAGTCTGCGACCATGACGACTATGTTACCGTGGCTCTCTGAAAACATTGAAATTTTAAATAACATTTTGTTAAATTGTTTTTTTTTATTTTTCTTTATAATTTTGAATCTAATAAAGGATATTCTTAAACTTTTTACAGCAGGATTCTGGAATACTTCATTATCCTATGTTTAGGTATACAATCTTATTCAGAAAGAGTTCTCAGCCAAGAGCAGCTACTATCAGTTTGTTAATAAACCAGGTTATTCGTATATATCTCTGTTGTTTCTTCAATTTAGTCTGCTCCAACATTTAGGTGACAAACATAAAATGGAAGTTTTCTAAACTTTACCAGAATTAAACGAGCACATTAAATATATAAATTTAAAATTTAATATGTTATTATGACACTTTCATTTCACAAACTTAATAGTGTGAGTGGAGTTTCGTGTACCGAACGGTACAGGCAACCTGAACCCAAAACCTGAGTTTTTCGAATACGATCATAGGCATCTTTGTTAACTATTCATTCAGTAGAAAAGTTTAGCATGTTGGAATTTAGAAAGCATTTGGTAAAAAAAAAATGATACACATTTGCAGCACTATTTCCCTAAAAATTAACTCGAAATCGGCAATTCGCTTTGCAATTCTATAACCATAAGGGTATGAGGTGATCAGACAAATGACTGGAATTATTTTAAGATATTCAGACAAATTTACTTAAACAATACACATTACGATGTTAAAATACAAGTAGCCTTTGCACATACTGAATCGATATATATCATTCATTCGAAATAATGAGTCATGCAAAAGACACGTGTCGATATCTCTTACAATGGAATGTCGAATGAAGAATTATAAACTGGGTGAACCTGAACTCACATTAACAAAAGCTAAGGTTAGTCAAAATACAATTAAGGTAACCTTTTTGTATACATTCGAAAGATAGAAATAAAAATTGAAAGACACGAGAAATGCTGAAAAATGTAGAAATCATCTACTTTACATTAGTATTTACAGTTAATGCACAAATATGTGTCACTACCAACATCAATACAGTCCTAGAAGCGTCTATCTAGTATAGAATTAGTCACAAAAGTAAGTATGCTCCTCATGTCTCTAGTCAAAAAGTACAAATTTTAAAATAAATACAAGTTACACTCTATAACAAAAAAAAATGAAGCTCGAAGACAACATTCAATCGTTAGGTTTTGACCCAGCCCTAAACCCGATGCAAACTGAACATAGTCACTCGAAACAAGCGACATCGAGTGAAAAACTCACTGATGGCCTCCTGTGGTATTTTGTGCCAAATTTATTCCAATTATCGCTGCATGCCATCAACATTCCCTATCAGATGCAGTCGCCTTCCCATCTTATCCCAGACATGCTCGATTGGAGAGAGATTCGGCTGGGCAAGGAAGTGTTTGACAAGCTGTAAGACAGTTCACAGCAACACAAACCATATAGGGTCTGGCATTATCTTGCAAAAAAATATGGAAAGGTTAAAAAAAGTAACGGTAGCAAAACAGGTCTCAGAATGTCGTCGATGTACCACTGTGATGTGAGTGTGCCTCTAATGACAACCAAAGGGCACCGTCTATCAAGGGAAATGGCACCCCATACCATAACTCCTAATTGAGGGCCCGTGGAGCGTGCGATAGTGAAAGCAGGATCGTCACGCTGAGCTGGGAGTCTCCAGACACGTCTTCGATTATCGTCTGGACACAGTTGGAAGCGAGAATCACTGCGAAACAATATACTTCCCCAGTCAGCATCAATCTAACCTGATCCATTCAAGCACCACTGTAATCTGGCTCGTTATTTTGCAGGCGTGAATGGCAGGTAACGTAGTGGTCGGTACGAGTGTAGATATCGCTCTATCAGCAGTCTATGTTATTTTAAAGTTTCGACTGATCGGTTGTTTATTAACATCGCACTAAGAAGTAATACAATGGCTTTTGTCAAATAATTTCATAATATTTATTCGCTTTTAAAGAACGAGGACGACATGTGAACTGTTAACCTCCATGTATATCCTTCCACACCCCAACAATGGGAGGATTAGGGACCGTAACAGATTCCTACAGCTCCACTGAATTTTGGGACCAAAATAATGTCAGGTCTCGAAGATTGGATGGAAATAAAGTCGGCGTAGATCTGAGCATAATCAACCGTTTATCACGACCTATAATTTTAAAGGAATTATTGAAAATAATAATTTTTCTTTAGACCATTTAATTTTCAGAATTATAAAATTAATACAATTTTCACAAAAATATAAAGATAGAATTGATGCAACAACGAGATTTGTTTGATTCGATATCTATAATCACAAGAATAATATTTTATAAAATAAATGATGCTATTTCTCTGCTATATAATTAATTGATTTTATGAGGTCAGAAGTATTTGAAAGCCTCTTGACTCTACAGGCTGACACAATGTTTTAAAATTAACTGATTTACATACTTTGTTTTTCAAATTTTACGTATGTCACAAGAAAGATATTCATTTGAAAAAATATCCTGATTTCATTTTAACAATTAATGTAGGATTTAAAAGAAATGTTTCATGAAAGTGCATTAGTTTAGAAATTACATTTATAAGAAGAAATTAATTTTAACGTCGCTTTGATATTCAACTAGACAGTTACTGGCGACGGACCTTGTAATATTACATCTGGATCAGTAGACGAGAACAACACCTGGGCTAACAACTTCCTCTAAAAAATTCCACACCACATGAAAAGGTGAACACTGTACATAAAAAGGGCTTAAAATGATTCAGCCCTACTAGACAGCGATTCGTTGGCAAGATGAGAAAGTTCACTACCATGAACACTGGGATACCGTTGCAATTCAAAAACTATATTTATCGCAATAATTTTTGTATATATTCGAAGCTTTTAGTTTGTTAAAAAATGCTTTGGTTTTATCAAATTGAATTTACTTCTTGTTCGAGATCTTTTAATGAATATATAATGTTAAAGGTGTAATTGCTTGCTTTCCTAAATTCAAAGCAGAGGGTCATAGGAAAAAATTGAAAAATCTCCAGGGGAGAATTCAAATAAACAAAATTCTTTAGCTTTTATAAAACCAATTTGTTTATACGTTCAGTTTAACAGTCTATATACAGAGTGCTCTCACGAAGTCATGTGAAAATGTGTTCCAACAAAATTTGCTTATCTTGTCGATTGACTATGGGTTCGAGATTATTAGGATCGTATTCAATACTTGTTTCGTTGCAGAATAAGATGTTATTACATAAATTGTATGTTAAAAAAATAAATCCATGGATTGTGGGCCACAATACGATTCATTTTTGTGAGAAATCTGTAAAAGCAAAGCTCTCGAAATTAATTAATATAAATCTAAATTGTTTTTTAAAATCTTATGCACTTTATTGTTGGATAAA
The DNA here is from genome assembly GCA_019974015.1 of Nephila pilipes. NCBI lineage: Eukaryota > Metazoa > Arthropoda > Arachnida > Araneae > Nephilidae > Nephila > Nephila pilipes. The sequence continues at coordinate 16,047 of BMAW01097767.1, read as the reverse complement.
TATATATTTTTTACTAAACAAAATGTACTCGATTCATCTAATTTTTTCTATTTTTTTATATCTACGATAGCAGCGATTCTACGAAATGATCCAAAAGAACTCGTAAACAAAGAACAAAATTTGGAAAATTAACTTTGCTTAAAACGTAAGCTGTTATGTAAAATTAATGAGCTTCAAGTTAGTCGCTTTGCAGCTATTTTTAAATTTACGAAAACTTAGGTATTCATTTTCGTCAAATAATTTATTTCACAGATTTTGCTTTTTCAAAACTCATTACTATAATTAAATTTTTAAAACGCAAGATTTTTAACATGACAAAAATTGTACTGACGAAACCGTTGAAATTTCTTCGTTTCGCAGAAACTGTTGCAAACAAAGAATATATAAAAATTATTTTATATAAATTTATATGAAAAAACAATAATTAATTTGAATTTATTTTTTTTTATTTTATCTATTGTAAAATAAGGTAATTCAAATGATATTTTCTAGCTTCGGTAATTAACATACAAGACATAATTCTACAAATCCTTAAGAAGCCATATTTGCTAAACGCACGAGATTATCAGTTGGAAGCCAAACATAATTATGTTGAGCGGTTGGCTCGATTTCCGTTTAAATCGAAGCCGAAAATGTATAACAAAGGAGGAATTTTGATTTTCAAATAGAGCTGATGTGGTGTGGAAGTAAGATGAAGTTAAAAGGTGCAAATTTTCTTCTTTATAGAAATAATTTGAAGTTTCATTGTTTTACCGATCAAAATTCTCCAAGTATAAAATTGAAAAATAAAGAGATAAAAAAATTTGTATTTCATTCATTGTAAAATTTTAAAAATATATTCATTCTATGCAGGTTAAAATATTTAGTGAGAATTCTGTTTATCTCGGAAGGAAATCGTTTTTAAATTAAACATCAAATAAGAAAAATTTCACTTGAAATATTCGGTAATCCGAAATATAAATTATAATGCTATATTTTAATTAAAAACATTTTAAATATATATGAAACAGAAACTGTTTCGTGCGGGATAAATTTAGATTTTAAATTAAATGAAACAACAATACATTACTTTTAAGGCTACACAGTACCCTAAAAATGACAAATTTATCGATTTCTTTTGCATTTTCGTGTAGCCCATACAATTGGGTATCTTGGCCCTAAAATTTAAATCTGATAACCAATTAGTTTCTAAGATATTTAAAATTGTCTAAGTATTGTCAGTCACTATATTTGACAGCTGAGGGGAGCGTGGTTAGTTTCGGTTTCATTTTAAAGCAATTTTGCTTTCTTAAATTTAATTAATTACTAATATTTTTTTTAATAAAATCGATATCTGCAGAGAAGTGGTTATTAACTTCAACTTTCACTACTAAAATCGTTTCTGTTTGTTTATATTTTGAGCTTTTTAAGTGCTTATAGTTACTCAGCTAAAATTGATAAGAAAAGGTTTTTCTCCAGACCAATATTTATTCTGCATATAATTTATATAACTTAAAAGCTTTTTTAAATTGTTTAAGTTAAGTTTTTTCTGTTGAGAAAATATCACGGACAAAACTTCCGCAGCTTGAGAATAGAAGGAATATTTCTAAAAGATGGAATACTGCTGAAAATGACAATTCTAAAAACCTGCCTTTAGCTGATATAACTACAAACTTCAGAATACAAATGTTTTGAATACGAGTGTTACAGATAAAAGTATGTTTCAAATTATATTGTAGTGGATCCTGTTTAGAGATAATTTATGCATCTTTAAAACTTTGCTTTGGTCAAAGAAATGGATTTGTATATAAAATGAATGTTGTATGTGTTAATTGTGACCAAACCCAAAGTGAAACATGTTCATAACAGTTGTTTGATTCTATATTACATCAAATATGAGCAAAAGATTAGGAACAGTTTAGAGGCAGACAGTAAAAGATTGGCGAGTGAAAGGTGTAACTCTGGGAGGAAAGAAACACGGTTATTTGAAAGAAGATACAATAAAAATAACTAACTAGATACTACACTAATGCTATACACAAAAATAAAGGTGAAGTAGAGGAAATGAAAACTGCAATTATTGATACCCTATTTCATTGCATATCTGCAGACCAGAAGCCACAAAATAAAAAGTGCCCTTCTGGTATAGACTCTTGGTGTTTTTACCAGTCATCATTAGCATGTGGAAAGAAACCAGGTTTTCACAAAGATTGGGTAAAAACACCAATCAATGAAGAATATTTGCTAAAAATCTTGCTGATTTATCAGTGATTAGCATTAACTAAATTATTAAGCAGGTGTGTCAGAGGTTTGACACAAAATTCTAATGAAGCATTACATTCGATGATATGGAACAAATGTTCCAAAGAAAATACATCTTCTAGGAGTCTTGTGTTGATTGCCATGTCCAGTGCAATATCTGAATTTAATGTTGGAACAATAAGAGCTCTAAAAATTTCAGGATGCTAATTGAATTCTTAATAAGTTTGTCAACAGAACATTTAGTGCACTTTACTGATTATATTAGAACCTATTTCAGAAAGAAAATAAAATCCGCAAATTTTTAAGTCGGGCAGAAAAAAATAAAACTTGTTAAATTACGTCTACTTAAAATTTGGAAAAAAATAGGTGCTATGTACAAACATGGTAGTTTTTAACTTTTTTAAGCTATTATTTATATCATTATTATTTTTTATAATTGTATGGTGCTTTAAAACTTGTGTGAAATTATGTTAACATTAAACTGAATAATCTGTCATCGTAACAAATTCTATATCAATATTTTGCAAAAACATATTTTGAATAAGTAAAAATATTTTAGATCATATTTAAATAAAGAAGTGTTTTCATATATTTTATAAGTAGTATAATAGTATATTAAAAATTTAGAGCTTTGCAAGCATTATTAGTTATTGTTTATGCCTTTAAAACTTTAAATGCATTTTTCTCAGCCTTTTATTTTTGAAGATGGTGGTATTTCTAATCCCTAAGACTTTTTTTTTTGTTCAAGATACAGTCTTGAAAAGTTTTATAGATACTTAGATATATGTGTTCTATAAAAGTTAGTACGGATTTAGGTCTGGGAACCCTTGTTATTTTTTTAAAAAAATGTTAAATTTAATATTTTAAAAATTTTCGTGTTTTTTCCAGGTTTAGCTAGAAAAATAATTATTAAAAATCAACAAGGAAACAGATTTTTCAAATCCATGCTAACTTTTGTTTCCAATAATACAAGAAATATAAATTACTCAAAATAATTTAAAAAATTCAAAAATTGTGCATTTTATAAGAATTTAAATAAACTTCAAATTTTTTTAATATTTTAAATTTTAAAATAAAGGCTTGTTAAATTGCCTTTTTTTTTCAGAATCAGTTTAATAATATAGTCAGAAAACAATGTATATATTACTTTTAATATTTCTGTCTCCAAAAATTTTTTTGGAAAAAGGGTACCGTGTAGCTTTAAAAATAAACGCTGAAGGAAAGTTCCATGTGTTAGTGTTTTATATGTAAAAAACTCTTTCTTAAAATTAAATCTGATCACTTCAATATATGATAACAATTTGTTTTTAAAAATAAAAAAAGTAAGATTTTATTTGAATATGGTTAACAACATTACAGGCACATATACTTTGTTTACTTCCGAAACTTGCATACAAATTTACTAATACACATATATAGGACTTTCAGAATGCAGTAATCGCAATATTTTGTTTCTCGAACATATTTATATCCTAAAGAGTTCATAATGATTAAAATTGAAAGAAACAATATTCATTAATAAAATTAGCTCAATTGAAAAATATATTTCATTTGCTGGCTACTATTCAATTACATCACATAAATAAATTGGTGCGAGAATTATTTAAGAAAAATTTAATTATATGAAAGTTCGTGTTCGTTGCATGATTGACACAATGATTATTGAGATTGCATTTCAAAGCAAAGGTTTCAGGAATCACACCTGAAAATCGTCTCACCTATATGATTGTAAAAATGTCCAACTAAGGTTACTTATCACTGTGAATGCGAAGATGTTGTTTCAGGTGATTTTTTTGATTAAATTCTTTCCCACAGTAAACACATTTAAAAGGCTTGAATGAAATGAATGCGATGAAAGTAATGAATGCGAAGATTTCGATTCAGATTACCTTTTCGATTAAATTATTTCCCACAGATATCACAATTGAAAGGCTTTTGTCCATTATGGGTTCCAAGATGAGCAAATGAAAATTCAAGAAAATATTTCGAAATATTTCCTTTCGAAATCGATTCCTTTTATTCAAGAAAAAAATTCGAAATCTTTGGAAACATCTCCAACATATACTTATTATTCAAATGGACAAAAACTGATAAGAGGAAATACTACAAATTCGAAACATCAGTAAAATGATCATAAATCTTCAGCTTTTACACAAATTCAATTTAAATGGTAATACCTAATGTATTACCTGTAACAGCGTGAATTAATTGGAACATATTCTATTGATTTACAATAAAAATACGACCCATAGAATTAATCACTGGAATATACTCAATACTGAAACTCAGATCAATATTTTTACAAATAGTTTTTGGATAGAACTGTAGCTAATAATGAAGTATTCAGAACATGCTTGTAGAAGAGGAAATATTTTGATATTTATTTAGTTTTAAGAATATGTTTAATAGGATAATAGCCTTTGTTGCTCGATATCCTGTAACATCAATCAATCAGTTAATCTCTATGAAAGTTTAATTTTATTTGAATAAATATCTGTCTCAAAACGAGACTCTCAAATTTTTCATCGTGTTTCCTAGGACCCTGGATGAAAAGTTACTTTCAAAAGGAATTTTTTTTTAACGTTCGTATGGAGATCATTGCAGTGAGGAAATTATAATTGTTAATGAACTAATTAATCTGATCTTGGAATTCTAACCTAGCATAGTTGATACTTTGCCCTCTTTTTCGCTGGCGAATGTGTCTAAAAATACTCTGCACCGATCAGTATTAATAGTTTCAATTTTAAAAGGAATTCCTTTGCTTTAATTAAAAATATTGATATTGAGTTGAAACGTAATTGGCTCCAGGGACTTCATATCGTAAATAAGAACATAAAAACGATTATCCCCCCAATTTAAAAAGTTTTGAGTAAAAATTTAACATTCAAATAAAATTAATTCAAATTCATACATAGCCGTTTTGCTCTAAAAACTGTTTTTTTTTTCAATTTACACAAAGCAATAAATTATATTAATTTTAAAATTAATATTACTGTAAAATAATATAATCATATTAAAAACAGTTAAATTGCAACGAAAATGAAATAGTGAAGGGTATCAGGACTACCAAAGGATTGTTGAACATTAGATCTAAGTCACCTTGTGTTTAGGGATGTATTTCGTTTCGTATTAACAGTAGAGCTTAGTGTGCCTAATAAGGATATTTCAATCTTTCTATCGATCTCTTCAAGTGATTTCTTATCATAAAATCATTTCCCATTCTCATTTAATTATGGACATTTTTTTAGAGATATATTTGCATTTAGGTATCATTTTAAAGAAAACTATTACACAGTACGTTTCCAAATTTCTTATGTTTCTATATAAGGCACTTATGCATGCTGCGAAAGAAAAATATTTTTTTCTTTAAGTAATACCTAACTCTTAAGAGATAAATTTGTATTTGACAAAGTAAAAAAAATTAAAATTTAAATATTTCCTAAGTACTATAATATTTTCAAAGAAAATATGCTGTAATATCATCAAAAAACTAGGTTCACTATATTTTGTGTGTTTTTTCTATACGATTGATATAATATTTTGTTTATTTATGAAATATTGTTTTTAAAAACGGTACCTAAATTCAAATCCATCTCGCAAAACATGTGCATATTCAAATGAGAAGGAAAAATTTAGATAGCACGAATAGAAGTTCAAAAGACAAGCGTATAAGGATCGAATTTTTGTGTCATTTCAAGTGAGTTCTTAAAGACCCTGTTTAACTTATGACATAGAAATTTACATTATTCCGAGTGATATTCTGTTTCCCATGATGAACAATAATCACACACTTCTTTTTGTTCAAACGCACAATGCTAAAATCCCAATCAATCCAGATGGAGGGAAATTTCAGAGATCTTTAATTACATTTAAAATCTTTAAATCTTGATTTATTCATTTTGAAACTTCAGAATATATATATGTATGTATATATATATATATATATATATATATTATTTAGTTTTATATGCGTAAATATATCATGTTTATTTGACTATTTTCTAAAGTATAACATATATGCAAGGATAGTCATGTAATTGCTTATTTTAATATATAAGTATCATCGGAAAAATTATTTTTTATGTTACATTAGTGTAAATTATTTTTTATGTTACATTAGTGTAAATTATTTTTTATGTTACATTAGTGTAAATTATTTCCAATTAAATTATTTATTTTTCCTTTTTCAAATAATAAAAGTTTGGAAAAAGGAACGAAAAAGTCATTTTAATTGTTTTTAGCTGATTAGAGTTTCTATGTCAGCGCTCCTGTAAATATGTTTTATCCTCGAAAATTTTGATAGCATTCTGGAAAAAAAAAAGGAGAGATAATTTTTTAATTTTAAGAATTTAACTGGGACAGAAACGAAGTAAGAATCATAATGTAAGCCTCGTATAAATTTTTAAACTTAAGGTTATTTTTTTTAATTTAATTTCTACTGGATTATATTCTACATTATTTTCATTTCCAGTAGAATAATCATAGAGAGCTAAATTTTGAGGAAATGACATGTAAGCGACCATAGGATACGTTGATTCCAAGTATTTCAATACATAAAAAAATATAAATTTATTCACTCTGATGTCAAGATTCTTCTACATTATTTATTACACAGTATTAAATAACTCTTAAAATGTTCACCGCATTCAGTTATAAAGCGAAAACATTGTGGGTTTACCGAAAGACCAAGATACGCCAAGAACTGAAAAAAGGGTCGATGTGTTTAAGAATAAAAAATAATATTGAAATTACAACCCAAAGACCTGAAATGTCAAATTTTATTAAGAGTTAGCCAATTTCATTCTCTGACAATAAAATTTAAATGAACTGTTTCTGCAAATATAACTGTCAAGAATATAAAGGATTTAGTTTGCTCTAAAAGTAATGCTCATTTGTAAATAATTTCTGTAAAAGTAACTAACAAAAATAAAATTTACACTCTGCTTTCCGTTCAATACACTTACTCAAAACAATTTTCTCTCAACTAATCAGTATTTTTAGCATGTAGTTTGTAAAGAAAATAAATATTTAATCATGTATGGCAAAACATTGAAATGTTGTAGTAAAGTGTTCTGTTATATAACGAATAACACTGTGACCACTTTTTTTTTATTGTACGTGCAAAGAATGCGGATTTCAAAGGATCTAACGTGGAAGATAGAAATGATTGCACAGATTTAAGAAAATCTCAAGATGAATGCTCAGAAAAAAAGGAGATCTTTGGGAAGAAGAAAAGAAGAAACAGATACAAGAAGGTAGTCTCCTCTGTAGATTCCGATATATGTTCGGCTTATTCCAAAAATTTAGATGACGAAACTACAGTGCATAATTTGAACAGGGATTGGGATGACAATATTTTGCAAGAACCTATTGAAAGCAGCAAAGATTCAAACGTGAAATGCAACGCATCCGAAAATAAAGAATTGAAGGCTTTAGATCAAAAAGAGGTGACACCACCAAAAGCACATGAATGTATTATTTGCAACAAACGCTTCGCCTTTAATAGTAGTCTCAATAGACACTGACGTATTCATATCGGCGTGTATGTCTACGAATGTGAATCATTTTCGAAATCATCTATTCGTAAAGATAATTTAAAAACTCATCTTCGTATATAATTTGTATCTCATTGATGACTAGAAGTTTCTCAAATCAAATCAGCATAATATTTTCTATTTGTATATTCCGAATGACAAATTTTACGCTATACCTAAAAAAGATGTCTAAATGGAAAATCCTGCTCAAGAGTTTTTTTTTTCGCTTCCAGTTCAATTAAGTGTTTCAAATAAAGTGGAAATGAATACATAGTAGTGTGATAAGAATCAACTTCTTTGTAGTATGTCGTGGGAATAAAAAAAGTTCCATGTAACCTTTGCTATTGTCACATTATTCCATGTTTATTTATTATAACATCGATGTACTAGAACAATTTATTTCGAAGAGGATTAATTTTTACAATTCAAATTTTGTATAGCTATTCGGTAGATGGATCCATGTCTTATTGGAGCCAACTATAGCAATTTACTCCAACAAATTTCGCTACGGACTCTTCATTCAAATGGATTGATTATTTTTTTTTTTTACATTTTTCGAATCACAAAATCTCGACTTTGATGCTGAAGTGTAAATGTTGCAATTTCAAAGGCGGTAATGTTTTCTTTGATTCGTGGGATCGAGTTCTGATTATACACTACACACTCTTTATTCAAATGGATTTAGAACATTTTAAATCTTTCGCATCTCAAAATATCACATTTCCGTGGTGCATAGGGAGTGAGGGTTAGTTACATTGGGGCTGGAGCACATCCTATTAAGCTAAGCAAATAAATTTATTTCTAAACTGATAATGAGGTAAGAACAATGTGAAGAAAATGTTAAAAAAGTGGTTGACAAGAAGGGAGGAAAAAAAGAACTGATTCGAAAGGAAACCTAACATACTTGCGAAATACGATCTATTTAATGTTGCTTTTCATGAACCTGTTTCGGGTATTATATAGAGTTTGATACATTGGATTGGTAAAAGTGAATGAAAATGTTGATTATGATAAATTTAATAACGTCTGAAATTGCTGTCTCTTGCTTAGCCTCGTTACTAGATTATTCTTGTTTTGGAAACACTTGGAAGAATACTCAGGATATCTTTTATATTCTTCGCCATTAAAGACGTCTACTTAAAAAGATAACTGTTTCTAAAAAATAGTTATATATTGAAATTCGAATCAAATTTTAACAGTAGAATATTTTTGCTTGAACTTATCCAAAGAAATACTACCGCACTTATCCTGAAATAAATATTGTGGTATATATCACGTTTAAGGTCAGTTAAAAATTTCCGGTACATCTAAGGGGGAAAACAAAAATCAGACAGAAATATTACAAATAAAATCACTTAATCTATCTTAAATCTGTTATACAAAATTCATTCTGAGTATAATGAATGTCAGTTTGAATTCTAAAAAATGCTTTTCCACTCGAGTTTCTTTTGTTTCCGAACCTAGAATCTGTGATGTGGAGCAATTCAAGATTCTTGTTCAAAAAATTCAAAAAGTCAAGCTCGGTGGTATTCTTAAATATGATTTACCAGCCAAGGGTAAATATTTTGACTTTTCAATTCAATTTATGGACCTTACCAGATGTTTAGACACAACGAAAACGATAATACTTATTCTAATACTTATGTCTCGGACACTAAAAACGTATCTCCTAATATAGAAACATTTCGCAAAAAGCTTATACATATATTAAAAAAAACTAATATCTTTACGTCTTCAAGAAATTAGCAGATTATTGTAAAAAATAAATGTAAGTAAATCGATTGGTACAATACATTCAATTACGCACAGTTTACCTGATAGAGTATAAAAGTTCATCCCCCTTAGATATCAATGACTGAATGAAATTTAATCGGAAGAATATAATATTGAGTAACACGATGCTCTTGGTAGTATATCCGCCATTAAACATTTTACAAGATAACATAAGTGTTACCCCAAAAATTACAACTGCTCATTCCTATATTTATGATTTCGTCAATGTACTGTTCCTGTGAAACCCAAAGATCAAATCAAGATCGATAAAGAAGCATCACTTATTTATTTAGCAAGAAAACGGATCCTAATGGTAGTAGGGCCAACCGTGGCCAGGAGGAACAAATTAATAAACGACCTTAATGACCGATGTGGCACTTAAGGTGTTAATGACAACATAGATACAGAACCTAAAATGAAAGTACAGGATTGAAATGAAACATGATATATCCCTTTTTAGTTTCAAAATTGTAATATCTTCATGTAAATAAGTGACGTTACTTATGCCAAGATAATTCTTTAATCCATTCTAGGATTGAAAAACAATTAAAATATGTTAGGATTTTTGAAACTGAAGCATATATCATTGTGGGTCCGATTCCCGAAAGGATATGAGACAGTATCGACACTTAATGATTCAATGTGTTTTAATGTATTAAAAAAATTACAATAGTAACTGGAGTCAATGAATATTCGGGGTCTATAGAAGAATACATGAACGAATTATTCCCTTAACAATTTAATTGACGTTTGTTACTTGTAGAAATAGAGTCTGGTTTAAAGAATATTTGAAACTGAACAAAAAAAAAAAAAAGAAATTATTTCGAATGCAATTCTAACAATTAACTTAAAGAGAAAGCAATATTTTCTGTAACTGCAATCGTAGAAAAGTAATTCTTATATTTCGGCTTACAGTTTGAGTCATAGTTGTAATCTTTTCACCTATAGAATTAGAATTACATTCTTGTTATCGGAATTAAGAAAACAGTTATTTTCAGAATAAACTATTAAATATTCATGGAACAAAGAAAGTGCACATATTGCGGTAAAATATTCGCCAACATTATTCAGCGGATTCAACATGTATCTAGCGCCCACGAGGGAGGTGAAGTTAGTGAAGGGATAAACGCTGAAGGTAAATCAGCCCAAGATGTTTTAAACGATTTCGAAGAAAGGTGCAATAGAATAATTGAAAACCTTAAAAACTCTCTTCGAGTAACTGGTTGCGTGAGGATAAACACAAGTGAAGGCCAGAATAGTAGGTCAAATTATTTTTTCAGTGATAAGGATAAAAGAACCATAAATGTCTTAAATAGCGAAATCGATAACAATGATTACGAAGAATCAATGAAAAGTTCTGAATGTTCGAATGTTGAGCGTGAACTACTGAAAAATCAAAAATTAACTACTTTCGAGGAAAAGGAAACAGTATCCACCGCCGATAGACAAGTTGTTACGCACGTATTTCAGAAGTCGTTCAAATGTGACTTGTGCAACAGAAGTTATTCTCATAAAAGTGGTCTTCGTGCTCACCGTCGTATGCATGCTAAAGTGAATCTCTACAAATGTGAGTCGTGTATGAAAGAATTTATAAGCAGAAGTAGCTTAGACGAACATCTCCGCACACACACGGGACTGAAACCATTCCTGTGTCACTTGTGTGGAAGAGGATTTGCTCAGAAAGGTCAACTTAGTACACATCTTCGCACTCACACTGGTGAAAAGCCCTTCCAGTGTGAATATTGTGGTAAAGAATTTAATCGGAAAGAGCACCGTGATGCACATCTCCGCACTCACACTGGTGAAAAGCCCTTTCAGTGTGAATATTGTGGTAAAACATTTAGTCAGAAAAAGCACCGTAATGCACATCTTCGCACTCACACTGGTGAAAAGCCCTTCCAGTGTGATTTGTGTTCGAGAGGATTTGCTCAAAAAGGTAACCTTGACACACATTTTCTCATTCACACTGGTAAAAAGCCCTTCCAGTGTGACTTTTGTGTAAAAGGATTTAATCGAAAAGATAGACGTGATGCACATCTCCGAATCCATTTTCAAAAGAATCCTTAAAAGTGCGTTTTGTGAGTTTGAGTGTGTGTGCTGTTTAAGAAATAATATTCAAATCATTTATTTCAGTTAGTTACAAATACTTGTACATGCAGAACACATCTAACATGGATATGTCTGTGAAAGCACTTCTGAAGAAAATGAATTTAAGAATTAAGATGAGGAAAAAATGTACTGGGATCATAGGAACTAGAAATACTTTCGATTAGGGAAACTTTTGTTATTGGATGCAACGTGTTTTGAAATTTCTTAATCTTTTGTATTTGAAATAGCGCGATGCATGAGGTACTACAGTGCTAGAAAGTTTATTGTTGAGTAAAAAAGTAATTTTATTACAGAACGGAATCATTTTCGTGAAATAAAGGTAGTGTTTCTTCGAAATTTAAGTTTGGAAACGGACTACTGTGAATAAAAATACACCCCACTGAAATTTTACTATGCTAAATTTAGTCCAAAATATCTAAGTTGAAAAATTCATATATTTTTTCATGCATCATCCAGTATCTTAAAACCAAAATAACATTGTGTGCACTGTAAGAATTTGTATATTAACTTTTAATAAAATGTTAATAAATTCGTTGAAAGTGCTATTTACTGTTATTTAATGAATATGTAAGAATTCATTTAGTGTATTACTTTTTGTTTATAAATGAACTGATCATTTAATATTCTTTTCTTGTCGTACTTAGTTTTAATATATAAATTGTCAATCTCTTTCTCGTAAAAATTTCTAATATTATATGTATCTTTTTAAATTAAACGATATAATTTGTTTTCAACTAAGGTTATTGTTGAATTTTAAAATTCAAAATACTTTTGTATAATGGTTTCACTTTGATGGAAACTTTTCGGAAGGAAATGTTATTATTTTTAATGATTGTTAATACAAACGACTTTGCCATAATTAAAATATATTTCTATTTGTATTAGAAACAGGTTATAATTAAGCTGGAAATATTTTAATTACCAAAAAGTCAAAAACATTTGTACACTGATTAAAATCAACGGAACCAATTCTTCCACATAAAAAGTTAACCAGAAAATATCTTTAATTTTTTAGCCGAATTTGTTTAACCGTGGTGGCTTATAAATATCGACAGAATTTTAATAATGAGATTGGATTTCTAAATTTTCATGTCTGATACAGTTTATTCCTTTTACCTCTAGATTTTGTGGAATGCGCAATGAAGCAAACTTCATTGGCCACGTTGTTCTTAAAATTTAGGAGCTTAATCCAGAATTGTAAAGATTAAAATAATTTCAAAAAAGCATAATGTTTAAAAAGTGTATTTGTTTGCTCTTGATTTTCCTCACTATGACTTAGCGAAACAACCTCCAAAAGAGAAAAAACAAATATTTATTAAAATAAGCCATTATTTTCGATATTCAAACTCCTCTCCATCAACTGCAAAATTCATGTGTACCCTTGTTTGAGCTTTACGTAGCACTCGGTTTAGCTTAAATAATGACACATTAGCACAAGTATCCGTAACGCGTCATCGAAGGTCGTGCAATGTTGTCGAAGGATTCGCATACACCAGCTGCTTGAAGTATCTCCACAGGTAAACGTCCATTGGAAGTAGAAAAGGTCAAAGTGGAGGCCACTCTTCAAACTCACCATTCCCAATGGTCTTACTCAGGATGCCACCACCAGTTACTGCTTCACACGGGAAGTCTTGAGCGAAGGCGCTCCGACATGTTAGAAACACTAATTTCTCAATAAAAAGGATATTAGGTCCTGCAGAAGTTCTAAATAGTATACAAACGGTTATATGTCTTGGTAAAATTTCTTCTTAATCATTAAAAATTTCTTCATCATTAAAATTCTTGCTTGTTATTGTAAAAAAAAAAATTAAATTCTACACCAAACATTAATCAGAAACCGCATTTCATATCAAACGTTGGTAGAACATGTAGGACATTTCAGCACCCAGAAATGCGTGTTCTGACTATTATATATTTCATTCTGCGCTATGCATTCTTTATCCGTCCACACTCTACCTGTCAGGAATGTTGGCTGGACCTCTAACTAGTTCATGACAAAGTTGCACCATTCGCAACGCTTCGCGAAAACGCAGTCCAGCAAAGCCTTATGAGGCGTCAGTCAAAAGATGGATGACCACTTAATTTGCTTTTTTCCCAAATGTGACTTTCTGAGAAGTCACTGTTTGCACTGATCTCTAATGTGCTGATGTTTGGATATGTGAAAGCGTATGATAATATATTTTTTGATTGTATTTATTATCTCACCCTATCCGGTCTGCTTGAACCAGACCAGCTAGTTACGTATCCTGACTTTCTTAATCGATTCACAACTTTAAAGATGGGTTTCGGTGAAATATGTGGGCTTTCAGAAAAATGTTGTTGATGAAATAGCGCTAACGATCTATACCTTTAGCCTATATTCACCGTAAACTGGAACCATCTCACATAATTTAATTTTGGAAAATTGCTCCGTAATCAAGAGTTTCAAAGTACAAATCTGAGGAGAAACAGTTATCGTTAATAGCTATCTAACAACTTTAAGTTCCTATAACAAATTCTGAGCAAAAATTGAAAAAAAATGAAACGAGATGAAAGTTTATGAAAATTAATTAAATTCTTTTGAAGTATTACGACGATCATTTTCATTTTTGTTTCTGTTATATTTATTTATGAAATTCAATAGATCTGATAATCCTAATTAATTCAACATTTTCTAACATAAAAACTTTGTTTAATATCTGTAATGTATACTGCTGTTTGTAGAAAATGCAACACCATGAAAGAATCATCAGAATCAAATGAAATTTAATGCAGAAACGACTTGTACTGATACAAATAAATGATGAAATTTTCAAAACAAAAGAAACAAATTAAGCGTCCGAAATCAGTATTTGGTGCAGCCACCATGCGCTGCAATAAGTGCTGCTATACGACGTGGCATGGAGTCAAACAGATGTTGAATATCTGCTTGAGGAAGAGAATTCCATATCGCTTGTATGCGCAACCAAAGTTCGTCTTTGGAAACTGCAGGACGCGGATCACGAGCGAGACGCCGACCAACCATATCCCACACGTGCTCAATAGGCGACATATCCGGTGAATAAGCAGGCCAAGGAAGAAGTTGCATGCGTTGTGCTGAAAAGAAGTCTCGAACAGTCCACGCAACATGTGGGCGTGCATTATCCTGCTGAAAGATAGCTCCAGGGATGCCTTGAAGGAAAGGAACGACTTCGGGCTGTAGCACTTCACGGACGTACCTGTTGCTATTGAGATTACCCTCAATTCGTATCAAATTGGATCGTCCATGATACGAAATCGCACCCCAGACCATAACTCCGGGTGTTCGACCACTATGTCGTTCAATAATACACTCAGGAAGGCAGCGTTGACCGGCATAACGTCTAACACGAACACGGCCATCATGGGTCCACAAATTGAAGCGTGATTCATCTGAAAAGACAACTTGGTGCCAATCAGCTCGCCTGTCTTTGTGCTCAAGAGCCCACTGCCGACGCAGCCGTCGATGATTCGCCGTGAGGGGAATCCTGTATAAAGGCACCCTTGCACGCAATCCACGGCGCAGCAGACGACGACGAATTGACGAAGCCGACAATTGTACACCTGTAGCAGTAGACCAACGTGCTGCCAGCTGCCTGAAGGAAGCTGTGCGATCATTCACCGCCATGCGGAGCAGGTGTCGATCATCGCGCTCTGACGTCACCTTCTGTCGTCCAGTGCCTGTTTTTCGAGTTGTTCGGTGCTCGTCGGTCCACTGCTTTCAAACTCGCATCACTGTGGAACTGTTCCGCTGCATACGAGCTGCTATTGCGCGATAGGAAAATCCTCCTTCTCGAAGGCCGATTATCCTCCCTCGTTCAAACTCCGTAAGTTGCTTGAATTTCTTATTCTTCCGTCGTGGAGGCATACTCAGGTCTCACTAAACGTTTGCCACTAACAAATAATCATAGACTTTTTTCAACGTCCCGCTACAGCACTTTATTTATACGCTTTCAGCATCAATTCAGAGGGCGCTGCGCGCGCCGCGCACGCGCGATGGCTCTGAAACTTTATTAATTTGCATAATATCCTATAATTGACATTTGCTGCGAATTTCATTTGATTCTGATGATTCCTTCATGGTGTTGCATTTTCTACAAACAGCAGTTTATAATTCGAGAAGTTAAAATATATTTTAACTCCTTGAATTAGACATAGGAGATTTCAAAAGTTGCAAGAAGCAAATATTTTTCTTTCTTATCTATTATTAATTTCGTATTTTTTTTCCATTTTAAAGTTTTGATTGAAGAAATACAAAGGCTTTGGGCGACCAATTTCGTAATATTAATTCGCTTTCAATGAACGAGGACGATGAAAACTTATGCAATTAATTTGCTTTCATATCTTTTTTTGTCTATTTTCGCCATTTTAAAGTTTCTATTGATCGGTTGTT
>BMAW01097761.1:2698-21842 GCA_019974015.1 Nephila pilipes | reverse complement strand
AAAGAAAATTATCCTCACCTTTTGATTTGAGGATTTGTACCATTTGTATGAGTGAACTTCCAATTGATTAATAAAATGTTTAAAATTACATTGTCTGTGATAAAATTTGCAGCTCCCTAAACCTTTGAACTTTAAGCTTGGTCGAATACAACAGAAGACATGACCATAAAGCAACAGCTGGTTTCCCTACATAGCATGTATGACCCTGTTATTCAAGAAAATGTATTCAATGAATTGAAAAATGCTTACTGATTATATATTGGATTGAATTAATCTTAGTTTCCTGATTGTTAAAGGAGGAAAGAATATGAGTTGTTTTAAGAAAGGCTTGGTTGGACTAGTGAATCAGATGTGTAATGAGAAAAACATTCCATACCAAATGTTCCTGCACTGAATTATTCACCCCAAACTATGTGTGTTAAAGATGTGGAAATTTGTTGGCCTTTGATAAATAATGCCACAAGCAGAGTAAGACAATCTCTAATACTTAAAAATATAAATTTATTTACATCATGTTTACAATACTAATTAATATCATCACTTTTAAGCCGAAAGCTACAGAGTGATGGTCTCATCAATCACAGCCAAGGTCTCATCCACCATCTAAGAACTCATTAGTCACAGCCAAGGATTCATTCACCATCTAAGATCTTATTCAACTAAGATCTCATTATATATATATCCAGAATCTGTATTCGAAACCGTCAACTCGACAGTTAAGAATCAGCATCCAATAAAAAATAACTTTGTCTGACGTAACTGAAAAATACCGTCGAATGTCTAGTCATGGGCATATGTGTGTCGTAAAATGCTTGTAATAAGTGTCCCATGAAATGGAGTGTCTTTTTAATTTGTGTGAGTTTCGGTGACAATTTTGTCAAACATCTTATTTAAACGTATTAATTCATTTTACTTTATTTTTTTGCCTTCAGCATAGTTTTGAAATTGAATTTAATTCTGAATTTATTCTAATTCCTTAACTTTAATTATAAAATTAATTTGTTGAAACCAAAATGTTCAATATTAAATTGCATTAAAACTTTTTAAAAATAATTGGTTTTAAATTTTAATCAAGCTATTTCTTTAAAGTATTACATTTTACTATGTAAATTACATTCTTTTACTGTTTGAATTATTGACGTCCCTCTCCGAGTAAGTTTTGTGTGTGTATGATACTTCCCCTTACTCTTTAAAAGGTGATGCACAATATATTTCTTTCCATTAAGAATTATCATTTAATTGATTTCAAGTGTTCATTGTCAAATTTTCAGATCATTAACGTTAATTAGTTAATTTGAATTCGGCAGTTGGGCTTACCAGCTATTTACATTTATTCTTGGGGAATTATCAATTATTCTTTATTAAGGAATTACTGTCTTATATTTATTTGGTTTTATTAACATCGCACTGGAAGCAACAAGAGAACTATTGGTGAAGGATCTCATAATTTTGAACCTTGATGAAGTGACGTAGCCGACACCTGAGCTTCTCCTAACTTCAATACTACCCCAAAGGGATGACTTAGAACCTCGACAGATTTAACGTGCATCAGCGTCGGCTACACAACGGGTCTTCAGTAGCATCAAGCTAGAACCTACGAAAACAGCTATCCTCGAGTCCGAGACAATTAGGATACCGAGGCCTGTTTTATGTTTGATTCTGAATTGGACGAAATTTTCTGAAATTTGATTTATTGTATATTTGAAAAAATATATGGTATTTCATTAGGCGGATGTGCTTGCAATGTTTTTTTTTTTTTTTTTTTTTTTCATTTTTATTCAAATTTGCATTGAATTTCTTTTAGCGATTCACATCAGTCTACGTGCTATTTTGTTGAAATCAAATGTAAGACTCATTAAATTTCTACGTTAAGTTTTGTTCTCATATTTTTCACTTTAAAGTAATAATAATGTGATTTTCCCAAACGAATTTTTAAAATCAGTGATGTCTTATTGACTGAGTCCGATTGCCCTATTGATCGATTTTTCACAATTATTATGGATTGTGTGCGTAATTACACATTCCAATGTTAAGAATTTTAGTTTCTTCATACGACGTTTTCAGTGTTGCAAGTATTCTCAAACACTTTGGCAGCATTCATTAGTTTTTTTATCTTTATGTACATAATCGTGGAACAAGATTCATTAGCCATGATTATGTTCTAATTGTTGTGGCTTTTATCACTGCAATTTGTTTTAAAAACTCATCCAAGATCTGATCTCTTTATTACAATTAACGTTTGGAATGTTAATTTGAATTTTGTTTACATGGATTTAATGTACTACATACTTATGTAGTTATTATGCTTATCTGAATTTAATTATAACGCTTAGAAAAAACTTGTTGTTTACGATGAATATCTTTATATCGTGTCTCAAGTATTAATAAGGATGTTTTTAAACTTATTTTGTTAATAAGTTCGCCTTTGCAGTGCTCCTATCTCAAATCCTTTGGGAATTGTAAGGGAAGGAAGTTAAACTATCGAACCTCACAATGCAATACATTGCTTAGCTTGAAATCTAAGAGACTGACTGTGTGTGTTTTCAGAGTGAGTGCATATCATAATAATAATGTATTTGTATTATCACTTATTTTTATATCTGATACCTTAATATTAAATCATAGTATCATTAACCAAGGAACGATCGAAAAAACTAGTGATATATTTGTCTTCAAGAGGGTTATTCGATCTTTTCATTTTGTATTAGCCCATTCTAAATCAATCACAAGCAATGAACCCATCATCAATCTAGTGCTTCGCTCGCCAAAATTCCACGGCTTTCTAATATATATAAAGGGAAAATATTGTAAACTATCAATTCACAAATATAATAATCGATTCATATTATGGTAACTGTATTTAAATATGGTTATTATTTATAAAAATCTAGAAAAGTCGATACAAATTTAATCTCAATTAATTTCATCAATTAAAAAAATATTAAAATGTGTTTACATTTAAACAGTTATTTGAGATTTTCTTGGAAGCATAATATAGCTTTTCTACCACTTTTCGAATAAGTAATCTAAAAATAGAATAATTTTTCCGATTATTAGTTCCTACTCCCTTTTTGAGGGGAAAAAAAGCTTAATTCCGTTAAAAACCGAGAGCTCAAAGCGTTCCTTAAGTTTTGAATTTCAAAAGGAAACTCTAAATGTGTGTGTTACTCTTATTTAATTACATATGATTTTAATTACAATATTTACTTTGAGCGAAAAATTAGAGAATTACTATTTTGTAACTAATATAATCAGAATTGCGCATTATAATTATATTGGTTACTAACTCTTATCTTTAAAACGAACAACATATTTGTTAAGTCTGATTCATGAATTCGTACGTTTCGCTAAAAACTCTCAGTTGTGAAAAAAAAAACATAAAATAAATCTTTACAGCATAATATAAGGATTCTAAACATTAGAAACCCATAGATTCGATTCTTAATTCAAAACCCAATGAAACAAATTACAAACTAAGCCAGTTGGAAAATGGCTTTTCATTTCCAAACTTTCTCCCATCGGAGAAAATTTAACCAAGACATTATTTGTACTTCATTAAAAAATAAAGGAAACTGAAAGAAATCTCCAAGAAAATCGCTTTAAAAGACAATTCTCTATCTCACTTAAGTAGAAAATGCTTTCTTCCCTTGTGTTGATCAACAAGTGCCTCGAATCGATTATTTCCAAAGCGAAATCTTTATTGAGAGCATGCATAGAAAGTGCTTGTTTTCTTGGAAAATTAATTTGGAAGAGGTAAGCTTGCATAATTTTGAACGCCGTGTGTCCATGCGTCGCCCACGTAAATTGCTTCTACGAACAGCCATATTTTTTTATATTTCTCTTCGTACAATTAGCGGAGATTTATGACTTGCACTTTTTTGTTGTTCATAAAAGAATTAGGATTATTTTATTCGTTTTGCTAAACTGTGATCATTAATTTAATTTTAATACTGTTTTTTGTTTAAAAACATGGCATAAAAATCATTATTTCTGCATAAAAGTAGCTTAAAACCATAAGACTTTTAAGAACGTTCGTGTGTTATTTTTCAATAATTTTAATAAACAACTTATGGAAGAAATTGAAAGATTTTCTCACACTATTTGTATCCATTCTCCACGAAATATCTAAGCAAAACAATATTTTGAATGTATGCCGATAGTAGATTGATCAAACATCTTTTAAATTTCTTAACTCGGAAAATTTTCTGTATTGTTCTAAACATACCAAAATCATTCCTGTTCATAATCGAATTCAGACCATTTACAAAAATGTTTTGTGATTAACAGAGAACAAATTTGAAATGAAAGGAGATTTAATATTAAATCTAGTAGTAGTTCTAATTCCCATAAAAAGAACGAGTTGATGTCCTTCCTTGTAGGCAGATTCAAACTCTAAATAAAACTATTAAAACATATTGTTCTCTTCTCACTCCAATTGGAACCTTCCAAAAATAGTATACGAGTATGAATTCCCGTTTTCGAATGATTCCAATGACTTAGTGTCCATGAGTTCTGGTATTTAAAGTCATAATGAAACTAATAATCATGTATGTGACGATATATGTGTTTTTGAAATTGTGCAAAATGGAAAAGATCTGCAGTTCAAAAAGGGGCGAGGACTATGTCGGAGAAATTAGAAACGATAACCAGAGATGATTCCACAAGTGGATTGGAAAATGGGAATTCTTGGATCAATTTTGTTGGACGAGGTTGAATATATTTCAGCACATAAGATATTTGAATAATTGATACGTTAAAATTTTTATGCAGGTCTTTTGATGTGTTTATAACAAAATATATCAGTTTAAATTTTGAATTTCTTTAATTGAAAAACAATAGAAATGAATGCAATATTCTTAATAAATTTTGGATTAGCTTGAATTTTTTTTTAAATTTTTATGTCATGGTATATATTCTCTTGCTCCATCGAGGAAGATTCTTACCACACATCATTTGATTGTCTCAATTCTCTAATATTTTGGAACCTTCTATTTTTAATTTATCAATGAATATATTATTTTTGCTTTATACAAGTAGCATTAAGAGTTGATCCTAATCAGAAATTAAATTAATAATATTTAATTAGTAAAGGAAAAAAATTCAATATGAAAGAATTAAAAAATATACATTTTAAAAATGTAATTTTATTTTAAATTAAAGCATATTTCGAGATAAATGGGGTCCAAAAATGTTTCCTTTCATATTTCGAATTAATACTGACTGTATTCAAAATGTTTCTGTTTCATCTGACTTTTTTTTTCCATCTAGAAGTTCCATCTTTGCTGACTAGTTAGGAAGTCTTCACTGTAATCAACGTTTAGACAACTATCTAGAAATTAAGATGAAACCAATGTTTTTTTTTTTATTTAAGAAAACATGTGATATGCTTATTATTATGCAAATTAAATGTAAATTATAAGAATACGATTATGTAGATCACAAAATGCTCTGAATTTGTATAAATTTTTCAAAGTGTTAAATGAATGCAACAGGTTTTACATAAAAGATTTGACCCCATAATCTAATTAAAAATAGTCCAACAGCGTATTTTCCCCAATGTTCTTAAGAAACTTTTACTTTTAGGCAGGTTGTGGTAATTTTATAATAAATTGAAAAATAATATTTATTTTAATTAAATAAATGACATAAAATTATTTCTAAAGTATTTTAATCAAAGAGCCGAGATTTTTTTAAAATTCGAAATAAAACATTACTATCTTCTTCCTAATAAACATAACAACATTTTGAACATAATTAATTTTAATAGCAGTTTACATTTCATGTCTGTATATATGTATATATATATATATATATATATATATATATATATATATATATATAACACATGGATCAATAAGTTCCGATACTAACCCAGAGATGGCGCTCGTAGTAAACCAGTAACCAAGTCTTTCTAGAGTACTAACCTTTGCTTGAAACGTGCCAAAATCTTAAGTCGATCGGATCAGAAACAGCTGAGTTATCGAGGTTGGAGTAAAGTCGTTTTGTAGTTTGTTTAAAAAATGGAAAAAACCGAGTTTCGTGTTCTGATAAAACATTGTTTTTTAATGGGTAAAAACACCGTGCAAGCGAAACAATGGATTGAAAAATGTTACCCCGACTCTTGTCCATCAAAAGCAACGATTTGTCGGTGGTTTGCCGAGTTTAAACGTGGTCGTACCGACACAAATGACGCGGAACGCTCGGATTGACCTGTGGAAGCCGTTACACCGGAAAATGTGAGTGAAGTGACAAAAATTATAATGAAAGATCGTAAAGTGAAGCTCCGTGAGATTGCTGAGATGACACAGATATCATATGGAAGTGTATTTACTATCCTTCATGAAAAATTGAGCATGAAAAAGGTTTTTTCCAAGTGGGTGCCGCGATTGCTTTCGATGGAACAAAAACAGCAACGAGTCGATGATTCAGAAAGCTGTTTATCGATATTTACTCGCAACCAAAAAGATTTCTTGCGTCGTTACGTGACCATGGACGAAACATGGATACATCACTACACTCCAGAGTCGAAGCGGCAGTGGCGCACAGCTGGCGAAAGCCGTCCGAAGCGTCCGAAAACGCAGCAGTCAGCTGGCAAAGTCATGGCGTCAGTTTTTTGGGATACACATGGCGTGATTTTCATTGAATACCTCGAAAAAGGTAAATCGATCAACAGTGATTATTATATTGACTTGCTGGTGCGTTTAAAGGAGGAAATCGCAAAAAAACGACCGCACATGCAGAGAAAAAAAATCCTTTTTTACCAAGACAATGCACCCTGCCACAAGTCGATGAAAACAATGGCAAAATTGAATGAATTGGGCTTTGATCTGCTTCCCCACCCCCCATACTTGCCAGATTTAGCCCCCAGGGACTACTGGCTCTTTGCTGATCTTAAAAAAATGCTCCAGGGAAAAAGATTTGGCTCAAATGAGGAGGTCATGGCTGAAACTGAAGCTTATTTTGAAGCGAAAGGTAATTTTTTTTATAAACATGGTATTGAAAAATTGGAAAAGCGTTAGAACGATTGTATCGCCCTAAAAGGTGATTATGTTGATGAATAAAAAAAAATTTTGCAAAAAAAAAAAATGTTGTTTTCAATGTTAGTCTCGGGACTTATTGATCCATGTGTTATATATATATATATATATATATGGAGTGTATTGTGGTTACGTGTTACAGCAGAAATGATTATAGATTGTTTTAAAATTAGATATTTGGATTTTGAATCAAACCACCTTATAGTGTCTCAGTTGAGTTGTTTGTCCGAAGTTGAAAAATTCACATGCGAAACATCTTATCTACCTAGAGAGAACAATTTATATTTTACTGTATTACAGACATATTAAAAAGGACAACATTTTTCTCTGGACATCCCTTTAATTTCTACATACATTTTCAAACATGAATTATTTACTCAATTTGTGCAAGAACAATCTTCCAACCTTCGTTTTTACATCTTAGAACAAATTTTTCTCCTTTTTGTTCATTGCCATTCAGCATTTTCTAAAACAAAAACATGACTTGTTGTTGCTAATTAGCTTCCATTTTTATTTCTTTCATTCAACTTTAATTATTGAAATAATATAGCTTATGAAACAATGTTGTTAAAATATTTATCAATCATTTTAATTTCTTTAAAATACTGAATATAATACAGTATAAATAAAACACGTTTGTCATTTATATATTGATAAATGATGCATCGTCATTTCATGGTAAGTACACTTTTTTAATATTTTTACATAAAAAACTGCTGATCATTGAAATTGCCATACCAGGAAGGAATGACCCGAAAAATGCCAAATCCACATGAAAGGACGATGAGGTTAGAACATGTAATTGATTAAAACTTTAGCGTATTTGTACGACGCAGGAGGGAGAAACGACTTCTTAAGCACTAAATAAAAGGAAAAAAAATGTGTAATGGATTTCTCCGTCGAAAAGGTAATTTTAAGCTCGGAGTTTTCTCAGAATATCGTGTTATGCCGCGAATACCAGCAAATATCGACAATTGATAGAGACAGGATCGTTACCTGTCGAGAGTATGGATTATTATTCCATGGTATAGCCCGTTCTACTGGATGAAAACCAGTCACTTCCATGTTTATATGGAATCAATGGTTGCTGAGGGTCATATTAAACATTTTGCAGGAAACCCACTCCATGACTTACGAGCGTCCAAGTGGACTTCGATTACTTAGGTTCCAAACACGTTTTATAAAATAAAGAATATGTGATTTGTTTCAGATAGGGAAATTACAACACTGACTACTTAAGTATAGTAAAAAACTCACATTTTTACAACATTTTATTTCACTTTTTTACAAAAATGCGTTAAAACATTGAATAATTATTTTAATGATGTTTTAATAAATACTTTATACCGGGTGGTTATATTTAAAGTTACACTATTCAGTGGCCGATCTGCTTATCGTATTTTGATGTAATATATGCTATGTGGACTATGGGGAAAAGATTTTTGCAATAAGAAAATAGTTCAAATTTTGAACACTATAAGGAAATGTGGTGCCCAAAGAAGGCCAATAACTATGTTAGAATCGTTAAAATTCATTCAGTTTCAGAATATGCTCAATAAGTGCTCCATTGACATCAATAACGTGTTGAAAACGCATTATAGCGTTTTGAATGGTAGCTCGAAGCAATTCACGAAGGATTTCAAAAACACGGTGTATAATTCTAGCTTTCAAATCAAATAAAGTCCTTATTCCTCCTCTATAAACATGGTCTTTTAGAAATCCCCATAACCAGTAATCACCGGGATTTAAGTCGGGAGAACCAGAAGGCCATGCATCCGGAAAATGTCTGGATATTACACGATTATCGCCAAAGTTAGCCTTAAGCAGTGTTTTGACTTGGCGCCCAATGTGAGGAGTTGCTGCATCTTACATAAAGATAGTGGTTTGCAAACATTGCCGTTCCTGTAAAGCAGGAATGACCTGCTGTTGAAGGAGTTCACTGTACCGTGCACTCGTAACAGAGCATCTTTAAGATCTTGTGGAGTGAGAATTTCAAACAAAAAAGATCCGAGAATAAACTCAGCAGTAAATCCACACCAAGCATACACGTAAACAGAATGAAGTGGCTGTTGATGCAGGACATTAGGAAATAAAGTACCTCTTATGGGGCATTTTCGATTATTCACAGTTCCATCTAAATAAAAGTGGTAACAATTGAGTTTTTAAGCATTTCAAAGAAACATGAATACTTATCAAAATTAATAACTTAGATTTTTAATAAAATAGTCACTTAGAAACAGACGGTACTAATGAATAATAAAAAAAAGCCCTCAAAGAGCCTGAATCTTCAACCAACAAAGTATCTTGGTACTTTTTTGAGACTGTTATAAGTAATGTTACAAATTCACGTATTTAAAACCATACTATTCAAAATCGAATCAACTAGGAAGGACGGTTATAGTTATGCTGTAACTAATTAAAATCTTTTCTACAATGTATCGCAACTGAATACAGATAGGGAGAAAGCGAATTTTTTCTTAGCTCCTCCATCAAATAGTAATTAACCTTCTCAATAGAAAACAAAATAGCTGTACAAATGTTGAGCAACCGGCAAAAATATAAAATAAAGAATACAACACTTAGTGCCCATTGGTTTGAAGAAAACATTTTCCTCTTTATCGTTTTTCTCATTCTTCATTAAACCGTTAACTTTTCTATCAAAAGTTTAATACCTTTTTGGCAAATGACACCATTTATATTAGGCCCTTAATAAAACTGAAAACCACTAAACTTTCCTTGTGGTCTACCCCCAATCTTATAAAACCCATTTTCCCTACTACTCATTTCAAAATTATTAGAAAAACGCGTTCCCGTTAAACAATCTGGCGCTAGTTGGAATAAAACTCATCACTTAATTTAACCCACTTAATAATCTGTTTTGAAAATGGAGCTAATTAACAAATATTCATAATACACTGTTGTATATCAACTATAATTAATCGTTAACCATGTGTTGATTAAATACTTTTCATGATGGTACAAGAACTCGAAAGAAATCTGAAATTCCTTTACAAAAGAATAAGCGAAAGTTCGTCAAGATATTATAACAATCTTCGAAATAAAATATCTAAAATCTTCAGAAGTAAAGTATCTGATCCTTAAAAATAAAATATTTATAAGGAATTTTATAAAAGGGAGCTTTTCTGTCTTTAAGCTTTCTCTTCATTTAATTTTTTTTTCACTTTAAAGCCTTATCCTAAAAACGAATCGTATGTTACATTATCGGCTTAAGGTAATACATCTTTCTCCACACTTGAGAAATTTTAAAGCATTTAAAGCTCTCCAGCTAGTCTACTTCCTTTTTTTTTATCACATTCTTCTTTTTCACACTTTGAATCCTTTTACATTAGTAAAATGTTAGTTTTCATTAAAGACTCTATCCAGGAGGAATAAAACCCTCTTTATCGACAACACAATGTGTATTTCGATAGATACTAAAATACTTTTCCATATAACAAAAGATCTTGAGCAATTAAGGGATTTGCTCAGCATGTGTGTGACTTGTTTACCCTCAAAAACATTCTAAAGCTTATAAAATGGTGACGAGCTCTGTAAATTCAAACGACAGGTATTAGGTTATCAGTTTCGTCATCAACAGTACATTTCGGTTAATGGTCTTGTTGCGCACTTGCTTTTTTATAAGTCCAGACAATATTAATTGATAATAATAGTAAAAATTTATTGGGTACCTCTTTAGCTGTGACTGATATCATAATAAGGTTTTAATGGTTAAATAACAAGAGAACATTTACTGGATTTGGCTATTTCCAAATCTAATTATGATAACAGTGATAACATTATGGTATTGATATTTTTAAACCAGTTGAAATAAGGGAGATAATTTTTGAGTTGCGAATTCATTAAATATAATGGATTAGACTCAAAATGAATTTTCTAACTTAAAGTGCGTAACTTAAATTAATATAATAAAATGTAATCACAACAGATTTTTTTCTCTGAAAATGGAAAACATTATTAATATTAGAATCTTAGGTTCTGGAAGTTTCGATATATCAACTTGTGGTATTATTGTTTCCACATCAAGACGAAATGGAATATTTGGAGAACATTCATTCATATTTAAGGAATTCGTATTTTTGAATTAATACCATTTGTAATGATTTATTACAAAATATCATTTCAAATGCATCAAATCTTTAGAAAGATGAATTAATAGTTTTGGTTAGAAATTTCGTTTCGAGACATATAGATGATCAGATATGATGAAAAGCCTACGCCTTTATTACTTATATCCATTTTTCATATGTTTTCAGAAACACAAATATTCACTGGTTCGAAGCTCTTGAAAAAAATTTTACTTTCAACAATAACATTTTTGGGAGTCTATTTTTTTCCCGTTTGTTCACAAAACGAAGCATTGAAAATTCCACTTGTGGGAAATAATTTTCTATCGATGACATTACAATTTATACAACAATATTTTTTGCCTTATTCTTGGAGAAAAAGCAATCGTAGTATATCTAGTTCATAATAAGTTATAGTAAAAGAGGACCAGAAAGTGCGTCAAATTGATTTGTTAGCTGAAATAATTTTAATTTACATGTTCATGAAAATTTTTTGATTCAAAACGTCTTGAAACAATTTTTGCAAGTCATATTTTAAAATCTTATAACAAGATATTACACTTTTTAGAATTGCTAATTAAATTTTTTCCAAGAACATTATCTGATTTCTATTTTACGGTTTATTCATTTGATTTATTAGACCATGTTTATTTAAAATATTTTAAATTAAAACTGAGACCAATAGGGATATTTATTTCTAAATGTCCCATCGAAGAATTTGTTTTTTCTGTTCTAATAGTTATATCTATCAGATTTTCTTAGTCAAATCAAATTTCAACATTCAATTTTAATTCTGAAAGAAGACAGAAAAGAAAAGAAAAATAGTTATAAGTGTATGCATGATTTTAGTGCGATCGGAAGTGGATTAATATTCGAGTACCAGTTTATTCTGGAAAGACATGGACATGTATACATGAATATAGAAAGTTAAAATAAAAACTTGTAAAAAATCAGTTTTATTTTCCATGACTTCTTTTCCGTGTGTCGAATACAACGTTTTCTGATTTAAAATTTTTATACATTTAAAAGTCGTTTATTTTTTTATAATTATGCATGACTTTTTATACTGAGAATATAAATATTTGATGTTTGAGATTTTGGGAAATAAGTTCTGACAATTAGTTCGAATTTTTAAATATTTAGGACCAATGTAGAAACTAGGCGTGTTTTTCAAAATTCATTACACTATGAAATTCTACTTGTAGTTTTTATTTGAATGAATTGGCTGACACTGAGAATGCCAAAATAATGAGGGAGGGGTTAAGATTTGTCTACGAAAAAAGAAATTACATTACTTTTGTTTATTTAGTGCACGGTTAAGAACATCTTCCCGACAACAATGGGTAACTCATCATATTTTTTTGAAGAAATCATGTTTAGGAGTTTTTGAGGGAAAAGCGTCTTTTTCATTTCCATTTCTAAATAGTACGATTTGAATTATTCTATACATTTCACAGAGTGAGTGAGTGAATGTAAAGTTTATTGGCGCAAGAGCCAGATATGGCTATGCTGCGCTAAACAAGATTAAACTGTGGTCTAGACGTGAAGTTGAAAAAAAGGTAAAAATGGTTGACAAGAAAGAGGGTCGAAAATATACATTTCACAGAACATAATCAGAATTACTTTTCAAAATGTAAAACAAACTTTATTATTTCATGATAATACATAATGTGCGACATAATTTATTACCAAAATATGATCATTACAATAATGATAATTTAAAATCATTAGTTTTTAAGAAAACTTTCATTACATTTTTTTTTTATATATGCACAATAGTGTTTCTAATTAAGAAAATACATTTTGTATTTTATTATTTTAACTATTGAAATGCTAACTATTTTAATTATAAGAATAAATTCTTGGTAAGAAATGATTTCTACATGAAAACTATTTGTTGCTTATAAGATTACAGAATGTTTTATACATCAGCATTAAGAGAAAATATTATTATTTACCTTCATTAAAAAATTTAATCATTTCGTTTAGATATGATAACGTTTTTGCTGTTTGCTTTTACGAAACTCCAAAAATAACTAAAAGATTATTTCTATTAAAATTATTATTTAGTAATTTTTTTGAATTATTTTCGTTTGACTGATACGCATTATTTTTGAATGCATGAGAGACAGAAATTCGAGGAAGGGAAATAGAAAAATGTATTCAAACATATTTTGAAAATTAATCCCACCCACTCTTCTTAGAGATCTCAGGAATTATTTTTTTAACAAATATTTTTCCGAAACTAATTTTATTTTGTTTCAATCATAATATGGCATTCTACTGCTTGTTTTTTCTTTACTTTCATTCAACATTAATTGTCTTGTATTTTGCTTGTAGTGTACTTAGTGAGCTAATTCTAAATACGCTTTATCTTAAGAATTTCATAACTTGAGTCATACATAACACATATCTTTTTAAAAAAATATTCATTTTGAATTTATATGAACAAAATTTTTAAAATGATTTCATTTCTTATTACTATATATATTTTAATTTTTTCCCTTTTATTTACCTGTTGGTCAGTTGCAATTAATACTTTGAAAAAATGACCAATTATTAAAAATATGTAAAGCTTGTAACAACTATTGTCTCATAGTTATAACCTTTAAAATTATTTTTCCAAGTTTATGTTTTTTAATACATAAATGCTTTTGAAATACTATTCCTTCTACAAATATTTTCCAGTCATTTTCATTTTTATCTCCTTGTTGCATATCCTACATGTCACAAAATGAGGGGTCTATTTTACGATAAAATGAATACTCCTTTTTAAATAAGTTAAGATATAAGGATATTGGGTGTTTTCCCAATTTTGATTTTGCTTTCCCCAAAACCAAATACCTTACATGAAATCCAATTTCTAAAGTCCTTAAAGTTTATTTGAGAATATCGCAAAAATATATCAAAATATTAATAATTACAGGAAGAAAAGGTTTTGAAATGTCCTCAAATTTTCCTAACTTCGAACGCATCACGTTCTATGATTTCCAGATTCTCTGAAATCCAGATTCATTCTCTGGAAGGATTTTTTAAAAAAAAAAGAAAAAAAAGAAAGAAAAAAAAGATTCCTTCAGAAATAGTTGGAAGAAATTTCGAAGGAAACCTTCCACGGGGACTTTGATCCGAGAAGTGCACTATTTCACAGGTTAAGTGATTCCCCACGTTAAGATTGTCTCTCTTTTTCTCGGAGGAGTCTTTTTTTTAAAATAATATTGCATTTTTGTTATTTATTATCTCTGAAGAATTCTTTATATTAAAACTACATAAAAGACTCTGGCAGAACGAAAAATTGGTATCGACACCTTTGGACTCGTGTAAAAAAAGCCGCAGCCATGTCCGACGACGAGGACGTCACCAGACCCAGCACCCTCCCCCGAACTATCCATCGACTCTTCTTTCTCGATTTTATATAGAACTTGTGTGTCTTTCTCGATTTTATATAAAACTCGCGTGTTCTTTCTTTATTACATAGAACTCCCCATGAAATTTCATAAAAATATAAATTTAAAAAAAGAAAGTGGACAGTGTCGTCGTCGGTATCCTTCCGGTGACGAGGACGTGACCCGAGCCGGCACCTCTCCTACCCAAGTAGGTAACGGACTCCTGATAATATGGAATAATGTACGAAAATTTCAAGGAAGAATAAACCGGTCCTCGATTTTTCTGTTAGAGAAACCTTTGCCCTGTGTTGGGACCGAGACTGGATGGCATAAAAAAAAAGGTTTTTACTGATCGAATTGTTACTATTACTTTGTTTCGAGAAGATTTTGATGTCCCCAAGCGCCTTTCGTCACCTTTGCGTCGTTTCCTCACGAAGGGATGTATCCCGGGCTAGCGTCACCCCGCTTTAGGATCGCCTTTTTTTTAAAT
Organism: Nephila pilipes; assembly: GCA_019974015.1. Lineage (NCBI taxonomy): Eukaryota > Metazoa > Arthropoda > Arachnida > Araneae > Nephilidae > Nephila > Nephila pilipes. Next base: position 6,847 of record BMAW01097761.1, on the reverse strand, counting down.
AAATAAAAAAAATCACTACATTTCTATCATTTCTTCACTATATCCGATAAGTTTTTGTATGGATGAATCGATTCTGTAAAGAAACCCGATTTACGTAGTCGAGGATGTGAACCGAGCCGGCACCTCTCGTACCCGAGTGCGTAATGGACTCCTGATAATATCGAATTATGTACGAAACTTTAGAGGAAGAACGAACGGGTCATGAAACCTCTTTCCGCAATTTCCTTTTTTCGTCAAACCGTAGCTTGGACGTCACCCCAAACGAGAAGATACCCTACCTACCTACCTATCTACCTACCGAGAGGACCACACGTGACAGATGCCACCGAAACGAAGCTATCTCATTCGAAACGTCACTCCTCCCCAACCCCAGTAGCGCAGTGTGGAAGTCGACCCTCGCGTTGCAGGGGAGTGAATTAATTCCGTTTCGACATGTGGAAATAAAAATTTAAAGAGATATTTTTTTTTTGCTGCTTCTATGGTTGTGGACCCCCCAAAAAAAAGAAATTAAATTCTGTCTTACCAGAAAAAGTCTTGGACTCTTAGTGTAAGAGATAGGAAGAGAAAAAGAATCCCAGACTAGAGGATTCGACTGTATTGTTTGTATTAAAATGGAACTCTCGTTTTTACCTAATTTTTTATAGTTTGAATATGCAGAGATGCATTGTGTTAAAAAAAGAATAACTTGCCTTGCCGATGTGGGCTTTTGAAACCGATATCTGAAATGGCTCTCGAATCGAATCCCTTCCATTTTTTCAGGGGGTGAGAGAAGTAATACTTGAAACTGCGAAGTGGAACTTTCTGTTGTTTCCTTTGTTATTATCTGATCTTTCCACCCATATGGTTATCCCGGGCATGCGTCACCCCACTCGAATTATATTTTTTTACATAGATCAGTGTAAGGGAGAACCGTGAGCGAGAAACTAACTACACTCTCATCACTTTCTGTCTTGGAATTGGACTTACCTCCTGCCTTTTATAATAATTTATTATTATATTTTTTTCTACAGCAGATCTTAAATGGAATTCATAGGGGTGAGTCTCTTTTAAGTTTAGTTTCGTTTTTATTAACGTCGCACAGAAAGAGCTATTGGTGACGAACAAAAGTGATTTCGAACCAAAGTGACGAGGACTACACCTGGGCTGGCATCCCCTCTCCTAACATTCACTCCACGCCAACGGGAGTACTTTAGGCCCCGAACAGATTTAACACGCATCGGCCCCGGCTATTCGACGGGTCTTTAGCGGCCAAGGATCGAACCCGCGACTGAACGAAAAACGCCGACAGCTAGTCCACGACCTTGACCACTAGGCTACCGCGGCCCAGTCTACCTTTTATGTATAAAAAAGTGTCACTACTTCAACGCTTTCTCTCTAATCCAGTGGAAGGATTCGAGTTGAAATTCTTATAGCTTTCTGTTTTGAAATTTTTTTATTCCCTCCCCATCATCTCGAGTAGTAACCCCGTGTGGATGTTAGGAGAAGGGGGGATGCCAGCTCGGGAGTCGTCCTCGTCACTTTGGTTCGAAATCACTTTGGTTCGTCGCCAATAGCTCTCGTGTTGCTTTTAGTGCGACGTTAATAAAAAACTCAATTAAATATCTCGAGTAGAGTAGGGGAGGGTATACCGGACTCACGTCACCCAAATTTAGGATCTTTCGAAGGCAACGATTTTCGTTTCAAAACATTCGACGAAGAAAATAAGAAAAGATATTAGAGATCTATGGCCATTCCCTCTCCAAATCTTATCATTAGAATTCCATCTTACCTAGGAAGCAACTTTTATCACTTTTTAATCACTTTACTTTCGATAGTAAAATGATAATAAAAAAAGCAGGTTTTATTACTTTTTTATTGTTACATACCTTTCATTCCTTGGGGGAATTTTAAAAGAGTCTCTTTCCCTCTCTAGTGTGGTCTGATCAGTGAGGAGTGGAGAAATTCTAATTTCATAACATTCTATCCGTCTTTTCCTCCTTATCTCACCTCGAGTGTTGGGTGGGGGTATCCCGGACTTCCGTCACCCCTCTCGATTTTTTTTTCAATGTGAGGAAGAACCACTCTCATCACTTCCTGTCTTGGAATTGGGCTTACTTCCGGTCTTTTATAATAATAACTCATTATTATTATTTATACAGCAGATATTTAATGGCAGACTCTTTTAAGAACACTGCATTTATTTGTATGTGTGTCTATTTTTCGAGAGGGATTTTTTTTAAAAAAGGAAAGTGTCAACTTGAACTCTCTTTAGTCTAGTCTTAATTAGGTGTGGATGGCTTCGAGTAGAAATTCTCATGTCTCGAGTTTTTTTTTTATTCCCTCCTTATCTCGTGGCTGTCACTTCCGGTAGGGCTGGGTACCCCGGGCTCGCGTCACCCATTCTTGCTTCTTTCGGATGGATTTAGGATTTCGGGAAAAAGCCATTCCTTTAGGAACTTTTTTAAATAGGAGTCACTTCCGGTAAGGCTGGGTACTCCGGGCTTGCGTTACCCCGTTCGAAATTGAATCGGCAACGAAATCGTTTCAAAACATGGGACGAGGGGTATTACTTTTTGATGGATAGGAATACTTACGACAATTCAATGATAATAAAAAATGCATTCGAATCAATTTTTTATTACCGTTTCGTATCTTTCCTTCCTTGGGAGTATTTTTAAAAGCTGTGGAAAGAGCACTTTTTTTTTTTAAAAAAAAAAAGTGCCTTCAATTCTCTCTCTCTAGTCTTGTCTAGTCTGGTCCATATTGAAGGTTTATTTAGAGCACCGAACCCTTTATGGGTCTATATCTCTAATCTGAGTGGAACCTGATTACATACTATTACATTACCCTGGTAAAATGGATCTGATCAGAGATGAGTGGAGAAATTCTAATTTTATAAAATGCTGCCTTTTCCTCCCTATCATCTAGAGTATCCCGGGCTCACGGCACCTCTCTTTAGGAGACAATGAATTCGAATAATGAACAGACATAACATTTCTGTTTTGTCCTCTGAACGTCGTTTCTTTCCATATCAAAAAAGAAGTGTCACAACCATGAGAAATGGGTTCCTCGATAAAAATCAACCTTAGATACTTAGGGACTGGTATTAGGATTTTCTAATAAGTTTTGTAAAATACGTGATTTACTTTAAAAAAAAAAGAGTTTCTTACCCACTAGTGAATTGAAAAAAGAATGTATAATTTTGTCCCTTATTTTCATTCTAATGTTTAATGAAAATATGCATAAAATACAAATAATTTAAATTTTGTGGCAAATATTCTTTTTCTGACTAAATGTTTAATCACGTGCCACTTAGAAGCAACTCGAGGATTATGAACGACGAAACGTTTGATAGTAATTCTCGGTCAAGAGGCGAGGACGGTTCTTCAACTAGTCTATTTTGCCATATGATTTTCTAATAACATTTCTAAAATATGTGATTTCCTTTTCAAACAACAGGGTTTCTTACCCATTAGTAAATTTAAAGTAGGATGTATAATTTTGCCCCTTATTTTTATTGTAATTTTTAATGAAAATATTCATAGAATACAAATAAATTAAATTTAGTGCTTAATAAGTTTTATTGAAGTCAATCTGTTTAATGAGGTCATTCTTAGAAGCAACTCGAGGATTATTAACGACGAACTTTCCAATTGAGATTTTCAGTAAAGTGACGAGGAAGGCTCTTTAGCTAGTCTATTTTGCCCATATTATTTTCTAATAACATTTGTAGAATATGTGATTTCCTTTTCAAAAAAAAGAGTTTCTTACCCACTAGTAAATTGAAAGCAGGATGTATAATTATGTCCCTTATATTGATTGTAATGTTTAATGAAAATATACATCAAATACAAATAATTTAAATTGTATACCAAATATTCTTTTTCTGACTAATTATTTAATGACGTCCAACTTAGAAGCAACTCCAGGATTTTAAACGTCGAAAATTTTATATTCTCGGTCAAGTTAGGAGGACAGTTCTTCATCCAGTCTACTTTGCCCATATTATTTTCTAATAACATTTGTAAAATACATGTTTTCCTTTTTAAAAAATACAGTTTCTTTCACACTAGTAAATTGAAAGTAGGATGTATAATTGTGTCCCTTATTTTCATTCTAATGTTTAATGAAAATATACATAAAATACAAAAAAATTAAATTTTATGGCTT
>BMAW01097760.1:0-17487 GCA_019974015.1 Nephila pilipes | reverse complement strand
GAGCGATACCAGGTAATTATCGATAGTCCTGACGAGATTTTTAGAACTTTCGTTACTCATTTAGCATTCTTTTTTCTGTTGTTCGTCGATGAGGCGCCAATATTTCACTGCAACGAGAGAGCTTGTACTCGTTAGTTATCAATATTTTTTGAAATACTTTCGATTGATTCAGTTAATAACCCAGTATTTACATTTAAAAACAACATATCTGTTTTCCCTTAGACGAGCGAGTAATTTTAAATATATTTTCAAAAAATTCCGAATCCAAAAATGTTAAAGACACTGTCACACATCAGCGTTATAAATAACATTCATAATCATCGCTTACAATATTGCAAAAGTAGTATTTTTTTTCTAATCGGCTTTACATTTCGGAAATTTTTAAAAAAATATATTTAAAATAAAAATTTATACGTAATTCCACGGTCGCATGGGTTATGTAGGGGAAAGTAGATATATTTGTATCATTTGTGAAATCCTACGAAGGAATGTTTTATAATTAATATTTGTTTTAAATGTAAATACTTTGAGTTTATTAACGAATCGAAATCAACTAATTCAAAAAAGTATTTCAAATTAAAAAAAAATATTGATAGCTTTAAAACGAATTTTTTTAAATGGAAGACTTAATGATTTTCTTATCCTTATGGTCTATATGCGTTTGCGGTGGATGAGTAGTCAACATCATAAACTCATCGTTGGCATTGTTTCATTCAAGTCAAACGAACCGGCATAAATGCAACTAGTGTCGCAATAGGCGAGTGGAAAGAGTCACGAGGAAAACTTTTTCTTTTGTAGAATTGGTTGGCTCGAATCCCCATATTATTTAATTCCGGCCGTAGAGTGGGACAGACGCATGTTCAATTCTTCGAGGTCTTTGAAAGAATTTTAGTGTTAAATAACTGGACACATTCAACAGGACTTTAATATAATGTCGCTATTTTAAGCATGAAGTAAAACATCTTGAATTATACTTCATACTTTCAGTGTGCTGTAAAGACGAAGATGTTAACAAGACCAGATTTGCATTGAAAATTTTATTAAACATACAGAAATAAAACTTCTACTCTAAAGGTATATATTCATATGCGATCTTAACCATTCTCGACCTCTTCAGTTAATGCTTTCAGAGAAAGGAGCCGTCGGGATTAAGACCAACCATTTCTTAGTAACTTGGAATCAAAGAATATCATCAACATAAAACTGACCCGTTAAGGATCCACGTGCTGCAGTAAGAGTGGACAGACTATCATAGGCTATGCCCCCTCTCCCACATCATTACGCCTGCTCTGAGGGGCATTGAATCGAGCGACAGCGTTGGTGGAATTGTACCGTTCACCAGGGTGGAATTGTATCTTTAATTGTGTCTAGAATAGAACTTTCTTCAAGCCCAATAAGCCAAATGAAAATCATAATAATCCAATAAATGGTTCTAATATAACATTAGGATCAAAGAAAATCAAAACAATTGTTCTGCTGGTATTCAATGAATTAACTTGACTGACTACGTTTAAAACATGATTTTTTCGGTCAAAATGTGTATTTTTTTTCCACCTTTTTAAACTGCCAACTCATTGCTTTCTAAAATAGCTTTTGTTTTGAGTCTAGGATAAGTAGAAGCGAAATTATAACGATTTAGAAAACAAAAGTCATAGTGGTTATTCATACCTATAGTACCACTTTAAGACCATTTTAAATGACGGGTGAAAGCTTAACAATTCCCATAATTTCAAAGTAATTTATGTAAAATAGTATGTAATTTTTATAATGAAATTCTCAATAAGCAAGTCCCAAAATTTCAAATTATTTTTCATTAATTTCTGCGAAAGAGAAGGGCAAACGTCTCATATTGTTTACATCTCGCGTTTGAAATTCGAAATTGCTTAAAGGCCATTTAAATTACACTGTAAATCATTTTTCAAAAAATAATCACTGTTTTATTTCTGAAATATTACTAAACAAAGTATTATGTTTGAGTTTTAAAATGGGAGGATCAAGTTGTAGTAGTAATAGGAAGCATAAATTGCATGTTAATCGATGCACTGTTAATAAGAAAGATGGCTTTGTTAAGAATGTTACCGTTACTACAAGTGCTAAACACTTGACAAATAGTGATTGATGATTACCAAATGAACAGAAAAAACATTGTCTGGCTATCGTATAACAGCTTTAGACATACTTATCAGTGCTTTTACTGTTTTATTTTACCCATCATATCTCCAAAATAAATTGAAATTGGTTGAAGATTCCAAATTTGGTATTTCTTCAAATCTCTTTATACTGTGAAAATTACACTTCCTTTTTTTATTTTGCACATCTAAAAAGAACACACTAAACATTGAAGTAAATACCAGATTTATGTTTGCGCTTCGACTCATTGGAAATGTGCATACAGTTGGGAAAAAAATTGCTGCAACTTTAAATATGCCCTTTATATCAAGCATGTCTTTTAGACAACAAGAAAAAAAATTCTTCATGCTGCTGCATCTGTCACTAAATGTTCAATGAACGTGGTGGCAGAAGTTGTTACTATAATACAAAAATCAATTAACAAATTCACAGAACGTGGGGTTTTTTCTCGATGGAACATGACAATGTCGAGACTACTCGTCATTTCATGGTGTTGTGAGTGCGATATCAGTTTTAACTTCCCTTTTACTCTATGTTGAAATCATCGAGTAGAAGGGAAGTTGTCGGAGTTTATCGTATATATCTGAAAGTTTGCGTTCTCTTCGATACACCAATTACTATGGTGATGGAGACTCGAAAGGTTTTAAAACAGTTCAAGATATTTACGGCAAGTAATCTGTGGGAAAGCTCGAGTGCATCGGGCATATTCAAAAAAGAGTTGGAGCACACCTTGCAAAATTGAAAGCTAACAGAAAAGCACTTGGGGGCAAGGTAAACCTGACAGATAATTTTATTACAGATAAAATAAAAAACTGGTATCGGATAGCTATTAGGTCCAATGAAGGAAGTTTATACAATATGCAAAGTGCCACAATTGCTGCATTTGTTCACTATTGTTCAAGTAAGGAGAAACCAATGTAAGGGCAATGTCCTAAAGGTGTTGACAGTTGGTGTAAATATCAACGAGCTACTGCTTTGGGAAAACCTTACAAGAATACCAGTATGGGTCTACAACCAAATATAATAAATATAATTAAGTCCGTATACAGGAAGTTATGTGACCAAAAATTGCTCATTAAATGTCTTCAATGCTTAACTCAAAATGCCAATGAGAGTTTCAACAATGTCTTATGGTCAGTAATTCCGAAAAACATTTTTCTTGAAACATAAACATAACATTTAGGATCATATATTTAGCCGTTATCAAATTTAATGTTGGTTTTTATGGATTGCTTAAAGTCTTAGAGGAATTAGAAAATAATCCAGGTCATTACACTCTGAAACAATACTATAGTATGAATGAAATTCTCATCGATAATAGAAGAGGTTCAAATATTAAATTCATTTTTATAGAGTATCCCAGGAAAGTTCCATAACATTATATGCGTAATCAATTTCAAAATGATGTTTTGCCCTGAAGCAAAATATGAAAATCTTGATTATGAGAAAAAGTTAAAAATACATTTCAACCCAGAAACTTTCCTAATTAATTAAAAATTTAACATTTAAAACCCCCTGATTTGTAAACTTCATTATCTGTATTACTTAAATAAGTTATATTATTCTTCCTGATGGCCTTTAAAACTTTCCAACGCTTACATACAACAGGTGTTGTATAACGCTTCAACTCCCTGATTCAATTGTAATCCAAATTTTGTATCCCTTTTTAGTGAATTTGCCCAGATTTTCAATATTCAAGTTATTTAAGACTTTTAAGCAGCCTCGATGTCCTTCGTTAAATTGTATAATTGCATCATATGCACCCAATTTCACAGTTTTCAAACAAACAAAAACTTTCTTTAGTACTCTTTATCATATTACATTATTAAAAGATTCATTGGCATTTTGGGTCTTGAGAAATTCATCTTGCATGTTGGAAAATATTTTGAAGGCGATATTACGTAATATATCAACATAGATAAACACTAAAGTTCCATTTCCAGAATGCTACTTCCAGTTCTAAAAATTGACACAAACTGTTATTAAAATGCTTATAACTCAAGTCAAGTAAGATAGAAACAAAATTTAATCTATTCAATAAAGCTAAGAAATCAGGTTTTAATAATAAACTGTGAATAAAAAATTGACTTCTGACCGAAAATCGTTTTTTAAATGTAATCAGATACCTTAATTACATCATAAAACTCACAATAAGAAAATTTATATTATTTTTACAACTAACACAGATGTTTTAGATACTAAAGTATGTCACTTTCTGTGGACCATATATTATCCATAATTGAAAAAATTCTCCGAACTGGAGCGGATATCCCAGGCAAAGACATAGCAAACTCGAAGAATTGAGAAATATTGCAACATAAAATTTCAGTCTTTTGAAACACCTTAAAAATTGCTTTCCGTTACTATTTTGGAATATTTGGTACTTTAAAATCTTGAACTACAACTTACCTTTAGGTTTTGAATTAACTGTTTCATAAATGTACGTTCATGAAATTAGCCATCGATATTAATAGAACCTTTAATAATTCCATGAACACAACTTCGGCACCTTCTAAACCAGTTACGAGAATTTGAATTCTTAAAACTTTTAATAGAAACGTACTAACCTTATCAAAACCAGTACTCTAGAATTTAATGAGAAGAATTCAAAAAAATGTGGAATTACTAGGTTCTCCTAATTTGTGTTTTCTACAATTATATACATTGTCTAGCATAAGATAAATTTTTCTTTTTTTGTTTCCTGAGTACCATTATTACGTATAGAGTGCATAGAAATTATTTGTCTAAAGATGGCAAAAAGTTTATAAATATTTCTTCACCAATCAAAAACTTCTCCACCACACGGAATATTTTTGCAACGCTGGACATTACTCCGGATAGCACTTAAAATGCAGAACAACTTGAGCTAATCCTGAAAATGTGGTAGGCCTATGCAAGAGTCTCTATACGTAAATATTTTAGTCTTTGCTTCCCTGGCTTGTCAAACCCTATAATGATATATTACAAAAGCGTTGGTTCACTTACGACCCAGACAGAGGGAAAGAAATGCAACGACTCCCATCAACAAAAACGCCACAAGGTTAAGCGTCTTACTAACTAGTCAGATAAGACGTCTTTCTTGCCAAATTGGTAGGAACCCAGCACAAAGCGAACTATCAACATTCTTCGTACTCACTGGACCAGGGTTGCAAAGGATTCTCTTCCCCTCCACAGGGTAGAATAACATTCCGCTATGTTTCGAAGTAAAAACGTCAAATGCCGAAGTGGTGACTCACGACTTGAACATTAGAGGACAGCATAGCCAATAAATACTGGTTGCTTATACACTCGACGCGTAACACATGAATCTGTAAGTCTAACCAAGACAACCGCACATTAAATCACAACTACAGTGACATTTCAACTTGGGCGCAAGTGTCGACGAGTTCTGCCGCTCAACAAGCCGAAGACTAAAAATAGAAACTGCTCTAAGCTGAACTCTAATCAACCGAGAAGGGATATGTATCAATTGCAGTAATGGCTGAAAAAAGTAACGTTCTTCTACAAATACCAATGTTTCTCTCCGTATCATTACGATGATGCTAGAGGGAGGGAATGCAGAGTGGGGTCGTGAAAGATCTACGTGAAAGAAGAAACAATTCAAAGAAATGTTGTGAAAACCTGTTATATGGAAAAAAACCGCTAAAAGGCTATATCTATCTGTCTGTTTGTATGTATATATAATATATATATATATATATATATAAATGTAAATGTAAATATGCATACATACATGCATCCATATACACTCGTGGACAAAAAAATTTGCGCACCAAGAAATAATTGCGGAATCGTAGAGAAACTTGTCATGAAGGTACATGTCGGGGAGGTATGCAAATGATTAGAAATACAGCATGATTGCGCATGACGTATAGCCGGAAGAGGGCGTTTAACATCGTTCTCCGTGGAGCATAAAACAGGTAACCAAAGTTTGTCTGAATGTGCTGAATCGTTTACAAAGGAAGAGCTGTGGTAGACATACCATTATGCCGTTTTCGAAGACATTATGAGCAGCTGTCGCAGTTTTAGAATGGGAGAATCATCGGCATGATGGAAGTTGGGTGGTCAGCTAGGCGAGTAGCTCGACAATTAGGCAGCTCTGATTGTGTTGTGACCAGAGGATCTGATGGATGTTATTTACACGAAGACCAGGCTCAGGGCGCCTTCAACAGACCAGTCATCGATTAGACCACCACATCGTACGAAATGCACACTAACAGCCAGCTGCTTCATCGGCCGCCATCCAAACACAGGTAACACCTTCACGAGGGGCCCTTGTGTCTACTCGAACCATACGAAGGCGCCTGGCGGAAGGACATTTGGGATCGCGGCGCCCATTACGTGTGTTGCAATTGACGTCCCCCATCGACTCCTCCGTTTTGAGTGGTGCCGCACACGAGGAACCTGGCCTGCCACGGAATGGAACCAGATCATCTTTAGCGACGAATACAGATTCAATCTCAGCAGTGATGACAATCGTGTTCGTGTGTGGAGATCCCGTGGTGAACGCCTCAATCCTGCCTTTGCTTTACAGCGACACACAGCTCCCACAGCTGGTGTGATGGTATGGGATGCCATTGCCTACAGTACACGATCACCCCTAGTATTGATCTGTGGCACCATGACAGCCCAGCGGTATGTCCATGACATCCTGCAACCACATGTGTTGCCACTCCTGCAACGGCTTCCAGGAGACATTTTTCAACAAGACGATGCTCGGCCTCACACAGCAAAGGTGTCACAAGACTGTCTCCGCACTGTTACTACTTTTCTTTGGCCTGCCCGATCCCCAGAGTTGTCTCCAATCCAGCCTATCTGGGATCATTTGGGACGGCGAGTTGAGCATCCCACGAGTTTGAAAGAACTAGAAGCAAGGTTACAGTAAATATGGAACGAAATGTCTCAAGACATCATACAGAACTTGTATGCCTCAATGCCCGATCATAAGGCATCGTGCATTCGCGCTACAGGGGGTTCAACAGGGTATTAAATCCTCCGTCCTTTTGCCTTTTTCTCTGGAATAAATGATCCTTTTTCTTTGTTTTTCTAATCATTTACTTATATCTAAGTAGTCATTACGTTATAGGGGTGTTTGTTGTGAAGGAGGACTCGACATATTCTAAAACACTTAATTTTATTTACTGCTCAGCTACAAGTCTATCCTATCTCCCCCCACACTCTCTCTCTCCTTCTTGAAAGCTTATATTACATATATCAGTCTTAATTTGCATGATCATGTTGTCTTCTTCGGAGGAAGCTTTTTATAAAAATAATTTCTTAGGCCCGAAAATTCAATAGAGGACTGTTAGTGACAAGGTCGCGGATAGACCCGTCACAACACCCTCCGTGAAGAAAACGGTATTTATTTGAGGGTCTTAACGACCACATGGAAATTACGTTAATAAATTTAAATACACTTAGATAACTAAGAACTGGAACATTTTACAATCAACAACAGAACATTTTACAATCAACAACAGAACATTTTACAGAATTATTTTCATTTTACAATCAGCATATTTAAGTCACTTGTAGGGCCGAAATCTACTCCTGTTCCTCGCTGTTTCTACTCCTCTGGCTCTTGTCAGTTATGGACTTGTGTTCCTGATGCCGCGTGCTTGTCGCTGATGCGCAATCTGTTGCGTAGGGGATATGGACTTGACCTCCGGGACTGCTCTTGCCCTTCCTTGTTATGTCTTCTACTGCGAAGCTGATAAGGACTTGACCTCCCAGGCAGGACTTGTCTGTAGTTGTCTGCCGCTAATCGAGATGGACAAGGACTGGATCTTCTGGACAGGACTTTACTTTCAACATTTGCTCCTCGAGATGGACAGTAACTGGATCTTCCGGACAAGACTTGATTTTTTTCAGCTGCTTTTCTCCTGGTCATCTTTCTTGTTCCTGCACTTAATGGAAGTGATACCGGAATCGGCCTCTTTCTCCGCTTGAAGTTCTAATGGGGTCGTCTTTAACATCTGTATTCTCAACTAATGAAGGCGCACTGCATTTTCGCCAGTTCCTTCTCACTGGTGTCCTCCTTTTACTCTGATGCTGACTTTCGTGTTTATTAGAAGATTCAGTCGACCCTTCACTCATCATTCTCTTTCCTTGCCATTTTTCTTTTTTAGAGGTTTCCTCCCGGGCTAGAACTTTGATACCCTCAGTTTCTACCAGTTCTATCCTAGACCCTTCATCATCCAATCCGTCTATCTTCACAACACCTTTATCCCTTTCTCTTAGGTGATAAATCCGTACCTGATCTACATTTACCATTATTAGTTTAGCCCCTTTCCAAATAACCACATTGTTATTCTCAACCTTCATCACCTCATATGGGCCTTCAAATTATACTTAAACTTACTCACAATCCTCTTGCTCGCCGAGCTCATAGGATGATGCACCAATACCAAATCCTTTACTTTAACATCAACTTCCCGTCTTCTCTTATAATATTTTGCCCATCTACCCTTTTGAATCTTAGTATTCTTCCTAGCCTCTTCAAACAATTTCTCAATATTACCACACCTAAGTCTTCTCTTAGCTTCACTCGGATCCCTCGACCATATCGTTTAGACAGCTTTTTATAATAATTGGTGCTATCACCCCTTCTAACAGAGTGCCTAAAATGCCCGGAATTACTGCTAGAGGCAAAAGGAAAACGGTGATTAATATATTGATTATTTACTAAACATCGGATCCGCTTCTGTAATCTCTCAGACCTCTTTATCACAGTTTGTAGCCGACTCTGAGAGGCTTTAATAACATTTTCAAATTCCCACTTAAGTTGTTTGCATGTCTCTGCTGATTATACAGATAATATATTTGGAGCTGTGCGAGAGCGATCAAAATTTTGGTTACGATTAACACCACAATTGGCGAAATTCTGGCATTGCTCTTCTGTAGTTTGCCTTGCGTTATGTGGATCAAGAGCCATATCTCGCTTATGGCGATGTCAATACGAACCGAAATTTTGAAGATTTTTTCGATCCCCTCCGGTCCAATCATTACTCGAACCTCTATCTTTAAAATCATTGCGACCCCCTATGACTATCGAATCTATGATCACCTCCATCATTCCGAATTCTGTTCTCGAACCCCTGATTTCCTGCACTTCCGCGATATCTAAAATTATTCGAATCCGCATTCGTCTCCCTCGCGTCATTCTGCCTATAATCAACACTTCTATTCCACCAGTTTCCTTCGAAACGACTTTCGGGCAACCTTCTACTCGAATTCCATTTTTTTATTCCTCCATTATTGCTCGATTCCGGGGTTTCCATATACCCATGTCGTTCTTCATACTTTTCTACTAATTGTAAAAGTTGGGACTTTTTGTGGGGTTTCTAACTTCTACATAATTCATTACCTGTGGGGATAATCTCATAATGATGTGATTCAACAGGTTTTCTTTTGTCATTTCAAAAGTAAGGATTTTCTGTATCTTCAATAATTTGTAAACAAAATCTGACGGTGTCTTACTTCTAACTTGGTGCGACGAGTAAATCTCAACCTCTATTTCTGACCACCGGAAAGCTGTTTGTTAATGCCTGTTTTAATTGTGCGAAGTCTGTTGCTGTTCCAGTCACGTACGAAGAACCTATTACCTCGAACCAATCTTTTGCACTTGCAATAAGATGACCCTTTAGGTAAGCACAGGCTAAATTTGTGGGTATTTCATGAAACAACACACCATTATCGATACTACCTAAGAATTCCGACACAATTTCCTTTTAGGAAAAAAAATTTCAGGTAATACTCTAAAACTCGAGCCAACTCCTATCTCGAAGTTTGGGTAAACGGCGCGCAATTGTAAGGGTTTTTGGTCGGAAGGAAGTGTCGACATTTCTAAAACATTTAGTTTATTTACTGCTCATCTACAAGTCTGTCCTATCTCATATATCTCGCTCTTCTTCTTGAAAGCTTATACCATATATATCAGTCTTAATTTGCATGATCACGTTCTCTTCTTCGGAGGAAGCCTTCTAATAAAAATAATTTCTGAGGCCCTAAAATTCCCCTAGAGGACTGTTAGTGACAAGGTCGCAGATAGACCCGTCACAACGTTTGCAAAATTTCGTTTCATTTTGACGACTCCTTCTTGGTGCGCTAATTTTTTTGTCCATGAGTGTATATATGTATATATACATGGTTATTTAAAATGATTCCATTGCATTTCAAAATTCCATATTTTCAATCATAAACAACACAGAATGAAAAATAATGCTTGAGAACAAAGGAAGACTTTGGAAGTGTTAAACAGTAAAATTGGCTTTCCTGTAATCTTCGTAAAACTATTTCATGTAAGCTATTTTAGAGCACGGAGCTGCATCGCATTTGGATCGGTCATAGAGGACCAGATGACTTGCTGTTGCACAGCATGTTACGCGAGTCACCTGATATGCGATTTCAAGATTAATAACTTGATACCTCATGCGGTTTCTGCTTTTGGGAGTTCGTCACAGAAAAAATAAGTGTGCCATCATTACCCATAAATTTATTTGGACTTAAATAATGAATTTCTGCTGCTGCACAAACCATTATCTCGGAAACTTATGTACGTCAGAAATTTGCATACCTAATTGAGACATTAAACGTATAACAAAGGGAAGTTATAATGAGCATTTATAAAGAAAACTCCTACATTTTCTCTTTGCACTCTTGTATTACTGATCATTTCGTTTCTTTTATTTTTGAAAATTTCCAACTTAAAAATTGGATGAATTATTCGAATAACCTATATATATATATATATATACAAAAAGACAGGGAGTGGGGTTAATAAATGTTTGTTGTAGAATTTTGTGTTTTGGGCAAGATAATACGTTTAATAAACTGCTTATTTGAACTGAAATATTTTTCTCAAACGTTTCTAGAAGAAACGATTTGATGCATTCTAAAATAAAAGAACACTACTGGAAAAATTTAACGTTAACCCCCCTCGAGTGTCGCCTCTTTCGGTATATAAGACACCTGTTCGTTGGCATGTATTCGAAGAACCTCTTATGCGAATGTAAGATTCTCTAATGAAAGAAATTTCGATTATAAATGACATAACCTTACAGATTGATATCAACTTATGTTACATAACCTTACAGAAATTTCAAAATTATAATGATTTTTTTTAAATTTTAAAATATTATCTGCAATACGGGCTGCTTACTTTCTCTATGTAGATGCGGGAATCGAGATCTCGAGTCTCCCTAGTGATCATTTTCTTCCTCAAGCGGTTTACTGTCTGGGGGAAACATGGGTGACGTACCCAGGTATTACCCTAGCGATCTGTCTCTAATTTAGACCCTCCATTTTGTCAACTAATTTTTACTTTTTCCTACTCTTGTAATTTCTAGAACACAGTTACAGAATAGTCAGATTAGGGTTTTCCGTCATTATCATTCAATCGTCATTGTCACTCTTTTCTGGAAATAATGAAACAATGGTGAAAATAGAACAGGGTGCGAAAAATAAAAGACCAAAAATAAATTTGAATTTTTTAAAACTGGGGGGAAATAAGCTTACCCTTCTTCTCGTCAGTCGATTTCCCTTTTTTCCATTTTTCAAATGCCTGGAAAACTTGTTTGGCACAGCATAGCTTTATGTGGTTTTTACACTATCAACCCCTTCCACCACTCGTTGTAAGAAACATAATTTGAAAAATGTTTCGGTACACCTCGACTGTCCAAATACGCGAGTCTGCGACTACAACCACTGGGCTAACGTGGCCACTTCATTCTGATGTTATCTAATAAAAAACTGAATATTTAATTGGTTTAGTTCTTTTTTCTACAAATACTCTTGCATGATCATTCGCTTTCTTCAACATAAAAAATATTTCAGGATGTCTTAATTGCTGACAAAAATAATTGGATAAAATATCAAGTTGTGTGTTTAATGTAAAATATTAATTACACTCTCAAAGTTATATGTTTTGATTTTTTCTTGTCTTTTTTCCCACCAATATGTAAGACTACTGCTGCGTTACGTATAGCTTTTCCGCTGGTTGATTCATTTACATAGGCACGATAGCACGTCCTTTGTTTGCTTTCGAGAACTCATTTATGAAGGTTTTATATTAAAATCTCACATGAGCGATGAACGGGTTCAATACCTCTGTATTATTCCCTTCATTAGCACGCAATATAGATTAATTAGAATATTCTAAATCAACTTAAGATTTGAAGAATTCTAAAATATAATTTGATAAAGATATAAAGAACATCGAAACATAAGAAAAATATGAAATTGTGCCTGTGTGGAATTTCTTCCTATCACGTCCAAATTTGATGTTTATTGAAAAAGCTAATTATCCATTTATCTGATCCAATCGAGTTCGAGTCCGTAATAGAGCATTGCTTGAGATTTCGAAGCGTTCATCCCTCGTAGATCCTTTCTAATTTCACCGCTAAATTTTTACTCTAGAGGAGACGTTTGACTCCGATAACTTAATCTCATTGTCTCTAACACCAACTGCTGATATCACTCCTAACATGTACTTTCGTGGTCCTTTCTTACATCCGGACAAGATCCTCACTAAGACAATCAGACTAGTGATAAAGAGGACGCAATATTTCTGTTTCCCGTGAACCGTGCTGTTTTACAGTCCAATATCCGGAAAACCAAATAACGCTCAAAAAATTAATCAGAGAAGAGATGTCGTATATCTGTAAAATGTTCCGCTAGAGCGACGTGTCCAAGGACATTTCTAGAAAGCAAATTTCACCAAAAATGTCATATTTGCATAGCAAATGTAAGTACCATAAAAATATTACGTTGTAAATATTATTTTTAATATCTAAAGTAACTACAATAAATTTACGTAAATAGTCCTCTCTAGGTGTTCTGTCATTTAACGTAATCTAAATAAAACCATATCTGCAAAAAAATTGACATGAACCACGCATATTAAACGCTTCCTTGCTTGTATAAGCATCTCCTCAAACCTTTTCATTGATTTCAATAAATTTTTTCTAATCTACATTAATCACGTCTCATCCATTGGTAGAGATCTTCAAATAAAACTACTTTACTTGAAAATATCCAAAGTGTTAGAGTAAGGGAGATTGCTTTTAGGGTACTCCAGCAGTAGATTAAAATAATAAGAAGAAATACGTAACTGCTATTGTTTATGAATATCGCACTGTGAAGCAACACGACTGCTATTGGCGATGGACCGCATCATTTTGAGTGTCGGTCAAGTGACAAGAAGAACACCCGAGCTGGTAGTTCTCTCTCCAAATTTCCACACCACGCTAACAGGAATAAGTCTTCTAACAGGTTTCGCAAGCATCCGATCTTTTATACGGACGGTCTTTAGCGGTGTCAGGACTCGATCATATGACTCGATGGAAACTGCGCCTAATGCGTATCACCTCATGACCACTAGGCTTCCACTTGGGCAGAAAACAAATTTCGAGGTCACAAAAACCTGATTTTAGCATTCTAAAAAATTTATAATTCTTATATTTTCTCCTTCTCCATTGCTAAACGTTCTAGTCAACGAGACGACACTGTCCTCAAGCGGCATAAAACGGAATTTAGAAGAGTTAGTAATAAAATGAAGTGTAAGCCCAGAATCATATTAGTATTAAATCTCGAAACTAAAAGATTTTCAAATAGTTCAACAGTTTGATTCGTTACAACGAAATTAAATTATAACAGTGAAAATATAAAATAATCATGTTAAAAGAAATTGCCAAACTCACTGCATTGTTAAATTATCTAAAAAATTAGGCACTTGATTTAAAAGCTTCCTGAATGTCCTACAGAACTCAGGGCCACGGAATTCTAGTAATCATGATCGTGAATTGCGGCTGGCGGTCTTCTTCGAGTCGTGGGTTCCAGACTTGTTGCAATTTAAGACCTACCGTGCAGCCGAAGCATATTAAATTCGTCGGGGCCTAAAGTCCTCTCTTTGGAGTGGAGTAGAAGTTAGAAAGGAATGCCATCTCAGGTGTCCCCCTCGTCACATGGCCGAAGTTCAAATTACGTTTATAGCAATCGTGTTGCTTCTAGAGCGACATTAAAAAAGCCAAATCTCCAGAAACTTAATGAGAAACACACAAGAGTGATATAATTTCAATATCGAGGTGGATTGAAGGCCATACAATGCTGAGAAATCACTGCAATAATAAGTAATTAGCAAACACGGATTTCGAGATATTTGACACTCTATAATTTAAGTTGAATCTTATTGAAATCCTATTTGATCAACATTATCATATGTTATGTACCATAAGGATTTATTACTGGAAAAATCAAAAAAATTGACTTATTGAATTATCTCGTCATTTTTTTTCGTTTGAATTTAAATGCGGCCTGTGCATTTCAATAATAAAATATGGCTTTTATAAAATGTATAATCTTATTCAAATATCAAATAAAGCTTTTTAGAATCAGGCTTTCGGATTGCGACACCAGATGAAGATTTGAAAATTTCTACAAATTGCTGAGTACTTTTACTAAGACAATTAAAACACATTTCAATGTTAAAAGTTTTTCAATTCATTAGATCATTTTCCTCAAAAAATGCTGCATTTTTTTATTATTATACCAGTGAGATTTTAATTTTAAACTGTTTTAACATAAAGACAAAATCTTAATCGAAAGGAGTATTTCAAATACAAAAAAAAGTTATATTTTCAAAAGACTTTAAGTGAACAAATTGAGTTATAATGAGATTATTTATGTTGTTAAACACCAAAAAATACCAAATGTTTCAAAAATTATCCCGAAGTTTGGTTGTCTTAATTAACGTTGCACTAGAAGAAATATGTGGTCCATTGGAGATAGACATTGCAATTTTGAACCTCCGTAAAGTGACGAGGAAGTCATCAAGGTAGTAACAAACTTCTTACATTCCACACGACCCCAAGTTTCAATGTCATCAAAGCTAAAACCCAAAATTCGACGAAATTGTCGTCCACGAATATGACAACTGGAGTTCCGTGTCCACAGGGTATGTCTAAGATAAAACACAAAAAATATTGAAAAATTTAAACTTTCCCTTTTTCTACATTATTATATCGTTCCTAAAAAATCTCATGTCCTTTTCAATTAAATTCTTGAGGAAATATACGATTCTCTAATGTATTATTAATTTTCTTACTGTTTACAAGTTTCATTATTACAATCTATAAGTTTAACAATATACAATTTTTAAAGTAAATTTCTCATTCTGATATAACATACTTTTTTATTTTAAATTAATATTTTGCTATTTCTAAACCACACACATTTAATTAAATTTTAAAAAAAACAATGCTAATGATACATTTTATGTGACGTTTCATTGCACTGAATGACGCGAACACGCTTGACAAGTGGGATATAAAAATTTCATTTTGTTTTTCATTGAAAAATTTCAAATTTTCTTTTAGCATTCGACGAAAGTAATTAGTATGACTTTTGCTACAATTACAGTTCGAAATTAAACACGTATATACACGTGAGACAAGTGACAAGATTTTAGGTAAGAAAAGCTTGCTGATTTATCACTTACTTCAACAATATGGATAAGAAATTTTATGAATGTAAGTTTTGTAAAAATGTATATTCCTCAAAGAAACAGTTAGAGAAGCACTTACAAACTCAATGCAAAGAAAAACTTTTTTCTTGCTGTAAATGTAAAAAGTCATTTTCTTCAATGAATAATCTTTCACAACATTTGTGTATTCGTTCACGGAAGATACCATACACTTGCGAAATTTGCTGCAAATTATTTTCTAAGAAATTTTATTTAAGTAGACATTTACTCATTCATTCAAATAAGAGATCTTATTCGTGTGTCGTTTGCAATAAGGTTTTTACTCAAATCTCTGGCTTAAATGTTCATTTACGTATTCACACAAAAGAGAAACCTTATGTTTGTGACATTTGCCGAAAAGGGTTTTCTACTAAAGAAGGTTTGACAAGACATTACCGTATTCATACAAAAGAAAAGCCTTATATTTGTGAAGTGTGTAAGAGCGATTTTCGTGACAATAGTTCATTGACACGCCATTTGCGTATTCATACCAAGGAAAGACCATATATTTGTGAAATTTGTAATAAGGCATTTTCTCGAATTCATCACTTAAATGATCACATGCTACTTCATACAAATGAAAAACCTTACATTTGTGAATTTTGCATGAAACCTTTTACTCAAATTAGTAATTTAAAGACACATTTGCGCATTCATTCTAAAGAAAAACCATATGTTTGTGAATTCTGCAAGAAACCTTTCAGTCAACGTGGTAATTTAAAAACACATTGGCGCATCCATACTAAGGGAAAACCTTATGTTTGTGAAGTTTGTAATTACGCTTGCAGTGACAGAAGTGCGCTTAGAAGTCATTTATTTACTCATTCCAAAGAAACACCTTACGTTTGTGAATTTTGCAAGAAATCTTTCAGACAACGTGGTCATTTAAAAACACATTTGCGCATCCATACTAAGGAAAAACCTTATGTTTGTGAAGTTTGCAATTACGCGTGCAGTGTCAGAAGTGCGCTTAGAAGTCATTTATTTATTCATTCCAAAGAAAAACCTTACGTTTGTGAATTTTGCAAGAAATCTTTCACTCAAAGTAGTAATTTAAAAAGACATTCCCTTATCTGTACTGAGGAGATGCCTCCCTGTTCTTGATATTTGTATGATGTTATTCTTCCACCGAAGTCATTTGAATATATAATACATTCATCAAAATGAAATAAGCAATTTTTCACCTACTCAACAAAGGATTTTTGGGATCCCAGTATTTGATGGTACCATGTGCGACATTTAAGGAACTAATTTGAAGATTTTATTTACTAAAGACAAGAATCTTTCTCCAATTGATTGGAAGATTTTATTTACTAAAGACAAGAATCTTTCTCTAATTGATTTGAAGATTTTTTTTTACTAAAGACAAGAATCTTTCTCCAATTGATTCGAAGATTTTATTTACTAAAGACAAGTATCTTTCTCCAATTAATTAGAAGATTTTATTTACTAAAGACAAGAATCTTTCTCCAATTGATTTGAAGATTTTATTTACTAAAGATAAGAAACTATCTCCAATTCATTTAAATACTTTATCTTTAAAGAACGATTTATGCATTTTAAACTGAGACAAAATATTATATAATTTCAAGTACCGTTGTTTTTGTGCGATTCTGTCATCACATTTTCGATTGTGACATTACAGCTACATTTCAGTGATAGATACAAATTATTTTTAGGAGGGTTTCATGGAAAAGATTTTCAAATTTCATGAAATAGGTTAGAAGAAAATTACGGTATGATAATGCATTGAATTTTATTGATTTGACTGAAACATTTAGACGAATTCTGATAATATTAAGAATTAAAATATTAAGCTCAAGCATATAAAATAGAAT
>BMAW01097750.1:21388-34492 GCA_019974015.1 Nephila pilipes | reverse complement strand
CTATACAGATGTTAAATAATGTCGACATTATCAAATACAACAGAATGACTGCGTTCCTCCAGAGATACTTTTTCCGGGACGCTCAAGCAGTCTATATAAAACATGAACTTTCGAGAGCTTTATTTTTCGACAAATCTAATGACACGGTAAATGGTGATACTTGGGCAGTATAGACACTAAAAGAAGTGTCGAGCCGGTAATCGAGCCTGATATCATTCGAAACAACACCAGAGTCGACGTATCCAGCTCCTTTCGATCCATCCGTGTAAGTCGGAACAAAATCCAAAAACTTATATTCAGCAAAATAATTTCACAAAGTAGAGTTTACACAGTTATAATAGCCGAATACAATAGACAAAGAAATAAAATCAGAATTTATATCTGGGCAAAACAGGTGCCCAAGTTGAAATCCGTATAATTTTAAAAATTAAAGTCACAGCACATAAAATCATTCAAGGAGAGTCCAAGTCGTTCAGAAGTTCATCGCAAGAAAAGTTCATCGACGACGAAGGAATCCAAAGAGGGAACTTGAACGCAATTCTTCAAAAACTAGCGCAGGAGTCCCACAGACACACAGTCAACCAAGGAGAAGCAAAGGGAGGACGGTCAAGAAGAAAACGAGGATTCCATAGGCACGGCGCTCCATAGAAGAAAAGCTTCATGACAGCGGAAGAACACAGAAGACCGCATCTCGATAAAGCTCCTGAGGGAGAAAGAGGCGATGCTCCAAGACTTATCCGGGGGAGACCATCCACGGCAGTCACACAAAAAAGACGAGGTACACATGAAGAGAATAATAACATTAAGGCATAATAAAATACAATATTAATATTGAACATGAAAACACAATGCAATACCAAAAGTATGAACAAAGTTTTACCTTCGAAAAGGTAGAAAAAGAAAACGAGTCACATAAGAATATTAGAGAGGAGGTACGACAGGCGTAACTCCTCTCCAGGAGACCGGGAGTAATTTGGAATGTATTCCTCCCCACAGAGGTGACTCAAAGCAAAAGATCTAAAAAGCCAAGTCATGTCATTAAACATTTCATGGAAGACTGGACAGAAAGTCTCCCATATAAATCCATTTAAAATCTATAACAAGATATTAAGATAATAAAGACCACGATGGGAGATGAAGACAATGAGATGCAAGAAACGGGGCAGTAAAATATATAATTTAAAAGATGGAAAGATACACGGCGAGGAGTAGATACTCCTCGAGCCTGGGAGCTAAAATCCAGATTCGCAGAAGGCCGCGGTAGCCTAGTGGTCAAGGTCGTGGACTAGCGGTTTTCGCTCAGTCGCGGGTTCGATCCTTGGCCCCCAAAGACCCGCCGTGTAGCCGGGGCTGAAGCACATTAAATCTGTTCGGGGTCCAAAGTCCTCCCGTTGGCGTGGTGTGGATGTTAGGAGAGGGGGGTGCCAGCTCAGGTGTCATCCTCGTCACTTGACCGTGGTTAAAAATTACGAGGTCTGTCGCCAATAGCCCTCGTGTTACTTCTAGTGCGACGATAATAAAAACTAAACTAAAAACTAAACCAGATTCGCAGAAGTAAAATAGATAAGGTAAAATTCGAGTCGGATAAAATCAGCCATGAGGCAAAGAATGATGCATAGGGGAAAGGACTAATATTGCTTCTTGCCAGTCAGATGTTGAATATACAGTGGTACCTCGACATACGAGTGCCCCAACATACGAGTTTTTCGAGATACGAGCCGGCAAGCGAGGGATTTTTTTGCTTTGAGTTACGAGCGAATTTCGAGATACGAGTTCGGTTTAGCAGGTCGGCCGGTAATAGCACGCGACCGTGCGCCACACGGTCGCGCCCATCATGGTCAGTGAATCAGTTAGCAGCGTCCTTCCGCTGTGATAAGTTGTGTAGTTGTAGTTCATTTATTTTTATAACCATGGATCGGAAGAAAGTTTGTGAAAAGTCAAGTGCTAAGAGTATTGAATTAAAACGTAAAACTATAGAAAAAGATGAGCAAGGTGTTCGAGTTGTCGACTTGTCGAGGCAGTATGGGCGTAGTACGTCCATGATATGTACTGTGCTTAAACACAAGGAGTCGATAAAGAGTGTAACGCCGGCTAAGGGCCTTACGATAATTTCCAAGCTGCGAACCTCCCTTCATGAAAATATGGAGAAACTGCTGATGGTGTGGGTGACAGAGAAGCAGCTCCAAGGAGATACCTTGACGCAGACCATCATTTGCGAGAAGGCAAGAGCGATCTACGGAGATTTGCTGAAGCAAACCCCGCAGACTTCCATCGACGAGGCATCGGAAGAGTCATTTAAAGCCAGCCGGGGCTGGTTTGAGAATTTCAAAAAGAGGACCGGTATTCACTCAGTTTTCAGGCATGTGAGGCAGCAAGCTCAGATATGAAGGCAGCTGAGGATTACATTAAAACGTTTTCCGATCTAATAAAAGCCCAAGGATACATCTCTCAGCAAGTCTTCAACTGTGATGAGACAGGGCTGTTCTGGAAAAAGATGCCGAATAGAACATATATAACGGCAGAGAAGATGATGCCAGGTCACAAACCTATGAAGGACAAATTGACTCTAGCAATGTGCGCCAATGCGAGTGGCGACTGCAAGATCAAGCCTCTGCTCGTATACCATTCGGAAAACCCCAGAGCATTTAAGTCACATAAGATTTTGAAAGAAAAACTGCAAGTTATGTGGAGGTCGAACCCGAAGGCATGGGTTACCAGGAAGTTCTTTGTGGAGTGGGTAAACCTGGTTTTCGGCCCTTCTGTTAAGAAATATCTACAGGAAAAAACCTACCCGTGCAACCCCTTCTCATGCTCGACAATGCCCCTGATCATCCACGAAACCTCGAAGATGACATCCTCGAGGAGTTCAAATTTATAAAGGATCTCTATCTAACCCCCAACACCACTCCTATCCTGCAGCCCATGGATCAGCAGGTGATTTCTAATTTTAAGAAGCTATACACCAAGCATCTGTTTCGGAGCTGCTTTGAAGTGACGGCGACCACAAACCTCACCCTTCGAGAGTTCTGGAAGGACCACTTTAATATCGCGATTTGCCTAAAAATTATCGATCAGACCTGGCTGGGTGTTACAACGAGGACCTTGACCTCTGCATGGAAAACGCTGTGGCCTGAAGCTGTAGCTGAAAGGATCTACAAAGAATTGGAACCCGGTATGTCAGTAGAGGAGGAGATTGTGTCTCTGGGGAAATCCATGGGTCTAGAGGTGGAAGAGAGACGTGAACGAGCTCGTCGAGGAGCACACCCAGTAACTGACGACTGAGGAGATGCAAGAGTTACAGTCACAGCAGCATACGGAAGTTATACAAAAAATTGGTTTCGAGGAGTCAGAGGAGATTATTTCTACAAGTGAGATAAAGGAGATCTTATGAATGTGGGAGAGAGTTTCACAGTTCGGGGAAAAGAAACACCCAGTAAAAGTTGCAACAGGTCGTGAATCTGATCTTTTTAATGACACTTGCCTAATTCATTTCCGGAACATTCTGAGAGAGAGGAAGAAAGAAACCTCCTTGGACATGTTTTTTTCTAAAGGGCCTACAGGTGAAAGCGAGAAAATTGTAGTGAAAAAGGCAAAGACCAGTGAGGATATCTAATTTATTCCTTTACATTCTCTTTTGTTTTTGTACAATAAATGTGTCATTTTTAAATACGTTTTTATTATTCAAAACCACGTAACAAAAATAACAGGGGTGACATTTTGGGGGTTGGAACGGATTAAGGGTAGTTCAATTGTTTTGTATGGGGAAATTTGCTCCGAGATGCGAGTAATTCAAGATACGAGCAAGGTTGCGGAACGAATTAAACTCGTATGTCGAGGTACCACTGTAAATGTCTCTTCCCCACCGGATGGTGTCCGATCAGATGAGGTTCGCATATTTGCGAGAAACGCCCATCTGCGCCAGAGCAGTATCATTCGCGGAATCCCAAGAGCCTAAGGAACCGACGACGATAGCGTCAACGTGCGCAGTCTTTCCCTCCCGTCATAAGTGCTCGACGATCGGGAGGTACTTATCAATCGTGTTCTGGCGTGCAGAAACGAGACTTTAGTCGGTCCTCAAAGGCAACGGTGAAGTCGATGATAAAAACTTCATTGCACTTTTTCCGTCAGAAATAGGTCCGGGATCAGGGTTTTGTCAACCCCGAAAAGTTCTTATTATAGGACACAGAGCCAACAGATGACGGAATGGCTCTGGCCACGCGGTTCTGGATGGCGTCATGTCGCTTCTTCCAGGCGTCGCTGTGTGGCTTACAATGATTAAGCAAGTGAGGGATGGTTTCCCTCGATTAGCTACACTTGCGGCACCTGGGATTGCGATTGCTATAACGCATCGTGGCGTTTAGCTGCAAGCACCCCGGGCGGGCCCGATGGATGAAGTTCCAATCGCAAAATCAGGTATAGTCACCCGCCTGGAGAAAATGGTTAGATGCAGGATACTGGGAGAATACCTCCAGTCTTCCCTTGGTCAACCAGGCCCACAGACTCCCGAGCGAACTCGTAGACCTTCTAAACCATTTAGAAAGTAGGCACATTCTACCTGGGTGTGATCTCGGAAGATTTTCTTTCGAACAGCACTCTGCAGGCTTGCGAAGGCGACACTGGACGTGACAGGGTCGTCCGACGCCAATAGTCTAAATGCGTGGGATATCGCATGGATATGCAGAAGGGCCCTAAGATGGGGTAGGGCAGCCCCGCCCTTGCTACATAAGGGACCAGATTGACATTGGCCCGGGTGGGGAGATTAAGGATGTGCTTACCGGTTGAGTAAAGAATTTTATCTAGTTCAGCAACATCCTTCTTCTGGATATGGGAGTTCCTACGTAGGAACACCGCTCTAGCCAAGATGTGGGGCCGAATAGCAGTGAGCTTCTATCAGGGAGCCAAAGGAGAACCGGCTACAAGTTTAACATCTTTGGCAATCTCCTGGAAGAAGCCACTATTATCTTGAAGATAATTCAGACCCACACGGACACAAAGATATTTATAGGCCTCCTGATCTTTAAGATTTAAAATAGGAGTGCCCGCCACCAGGAACTGTGAGCTGTTGAAGATTTGCCAGTTCCTGGAATAGATGAAAGAAAGAGTCGCACTTAGAGGGTTTGAACCTAAGGCACGCCAATGCCGCGACACTGTATACAGATTTGATGTTTTACTGTAGAGCCATGGGAGAGTCGCTCATGAGGAGCAGGTCGTTGGCATAGGCAAGACACTTGAGTTCTTACCCAAATGGATGATACCCGGGCGCGGAGACATCGGTCCTCAAGATTTGTTTTAAAAAGGATGGTGCTCTGGGGACAGCCCTGTTGCACCCCAGCCTTCATGGCAATGGAGTCTGTCTATCCTGTGCTCGTACGAATGGTATTCGTACTTCCGGTGTACAGAGCCGAGATAACTGAGATGGTTCCCAATGGGAACACCCACATGCTCGAAGGTCGAGAAAATAAATTGATGGGGCACCGAGCTAAAGGCATTCTCCTGGTCGAGCCAGGCCATCGAAAGGTCTTTATGCGAACGCTTGGCATCATTGATGGCCTGGTCGAGGAGGAAGTTGTTCTCGGAGCACCCATCATTCTCTCTTATGCCCTTTTGAAAGGGAGAGAGCCTGGAATTAATGTTGTCCCAAGAGCTGATGCGGGAGGAAAGAACAGAAGAAAATATTTTCCCACCCGTATTTAAGAGAAACCGGTATCTAGTTAGTGATATCGTTTTCATCTCCGGGTTTGGGAATCGGTACGACTTTCGCTTCCCTCCAAGAGGAGGGAACCACCGAGAGGTCCAGGACTTTATTAAGGAACGCGGATAGAATGAAGGCACCCGGGCCTCGAGATTTAAAGGTAGAATAAAAGATCCCATCTGGACCCGGGACAGAGTTCTTTAAGGATTTTAATTTGTCCCAGACCTCCTCCGGGGACATATGGTCAGAAATGAGATGACATGCCACAGGATCGTCGTACGTTAAAAATTTGATAGTTGGATCGTGGGGCTCTCAGAAAAGACCAGTCTGAAGTGATCCTCGACTATAGCAGGTAGAATTTGACAGTATCTTGGAGGACCACTCAGGATGGATTGCAGGACCGTTTTCTGATTGGCCCTGAACAATTTTTGTAATTTGGAAGCTTCTACCGGATCAGAGCCCTTCGTTAAGGGCTCATCGGTGGAAGGAGCGCTGGAAGACGGGCCTGCCGCGCTAGATGACGATTTGGTAGGCCAGTCCGTAGTCTGGTGTTGCTTGGTTTTGCTAGAGTTCCCTGGAGTCCTCGGCCAACTCCGGCGGCGAGATGTTCTGCCGCCAATAGCTTTAATGAAAAGGGAGTAGGTCTCTTTCAGATCAGTGCCCGATTCGATACCCCCTATCCTGTCCTACCATTCCTTTTTGGAATTTCGTGAGGAAAGGGAGGACTGGCTTATTATCTCCAGGGATGGATGGTAAATGTCAGACGTCTCCCGCAGGGTCGGGAAGATCACCTCCAGAGGGGGAAGATGACAAATACCTGCTCTGGAGGGAAGGTCTCGGGCAAGGCTCAGGCAGGTCAAGCCTGATCCGCTTGTCCTTAAGGTGTTTGCGCACCGGGACAGCGGCCTCAAGAGGTGAAGAAGCCTCAGGCTTTAAGTCGTTCTCGGGGGGTGGGGAGCGGTTTCACAGATTTCGATAATTTCCGGGCTCCCTACGGAGATGAAGTCGGTGATGGACGGCTGTCGGGTGGAAGCCCTAATCGGGTGGAGAAAACCCTCCCGATTCTTCGTGCCGTACGAGTGTATAGACACCAGTTTGGAGTTAAGCCCCTTCTGCGTCTTGAATGGTTTCTCGCAGTAGGTGCATGGGGTTCTTAAGGACCGTAGGAGCCGCAGGGCTGACCGACGGAGGACAAGAAGATGGTAATGAGTCCTCCGTGAGGATGACAGTAATAGGGTCAGCCAAAGGTGGTAAAGGCTGGCTCCTAGAGACAGCCGATCAAAGAAAAGCGTTAACAGAGCCAATCCTTTCAGAGCGATCAAGGTAAGAAAAGTAAGGGTGACAAACGGGCCCCGAGAGGGCTCGACTCCAGCAACAGAGATGGGAAAAGGAACCGGAGGAGTAGCCACAGGGCCAATAACCACCCAGTCCACAATTGGAGTCGAAGCCGTAGTAGGTTGAAAGTTGGGGCCCTCATCCTGGGCGCAGAATGAAGCGACGGGAGACGAGAATCCTGGAGCAAATGTGTTAGGACAGGATATAGCAAGGGGAGCAGGTCGCAAAGGCACTGATAAGAGGCAACCACCAGACCACTGGCGTTAAAGGCGTAATCGAACGCTCCCAGATCCGTCGAAGGCGTCGATCAGGCTAATATGATCATTGAAGTCCCTGTCAGCCGGGTCAGAAAAAGGGTTCCATATAGGACCCGGTGATGATGGCATGTGCTGGTCAAGCTCTGGTATAAATGATGGAGCAGACAAGGGGCCGACAGAGGGCTCCGGGCAGGGATAAGGATCCGGAATAAGATTGAGTTCAATTGCTGGAGTTACCCCGATCGACGCCAGATCTGCCTGGTCATTAGGGACTTCGTATATGGGGTCGGACCCATAGTGTACCGACTCGGAGAGGATCGGGGCGGCTATGTATTCTTGAAAATTTTCTTGGAGATCATTGGATGGAATATTAAAAGGATGAAGGCGAATAGAGGAACTATTGCTATTAAATTTGATGTCACTTTCCTTGCTATTAGGGATATTATCAATTAATTGGTTTTTGCAAATCCGATGGTCTGTGGGAGGATGAATGTTACTATTGTCATAAGGATAGACTTTACATTCATCATTATTGCGTAGGTATATGCACAATTCGGGAGATCGTCAGGAGGATGAATTACTTTTGATGTCGGGTAAGGTTATAGTTTCATCAATATTGAGAATCTTAGAGTTATTGTTGTTGGAGGACCCAGCGGAAATCCGCTTCCCGTCCCTGTTTGGAATTTTGGATGGGGAGATGGTAGGAGGGGACCCTTAGGTCTAGAACCGTCCTCTCCGCGGGGAGTCGGGCAAGAAAAGATATTTTGGGTCCGACACGCGTGCCTAGTCAACTTCTTCAGGTTACAATCAGTTATCTTATTGCTATCCATATACCGACTACGATGGATAGCAATAAGGCTTTGGAAAACATCAAGGCAAGTGTTGCATTTGTTGTAAGAGGCAAAGGGGTTGTGAAAAATTAACTTTGGCATATTCCAAGGAAGAACATTGAGAAAATTTCGCTGTTGGACTCTTAACCTTTAGAACTCGGCAGATTCTATGTCAATATCCTTTCCACTCGGCTCTTTTAGGATTGAAAAAAAATTTCTTTCCCCCACTAGGTAGTTGGGCCGAAGCGGGAGACAAAAACATTTTTGGTACAGCATATGTACCACCGATGTTAAAAGGTTAAGCCATGGAAGTAGAGTTCCTCGAATATATCCTTAAATCCAACGGAGAACGTACAGATACAAGAAAGAGTAGCCCCAAACAGTTTGCTTAGAAACGGACTGATATGTATATTTTGTAAGGAATGAGTGGCCATGGTAGCCTAGGGGTGGCATGGCTTCGGATTCATGGTTATCGGTATTCGTCAAGTCTCGGGTTTGTTCCTTGGCCCCTAAGGATCTGCCGTATAGCCGGGGATGATGCACGGGTTCACTCTCCCGGGATACCCAAGCGATCCTTCCTTTTTTTCGACCCTTCTTTTCGACAAATTTTTGTCTTTGAAAATTTTTTTCATGGCTAGACAACGGTTAAATCTTGTTTGGCGTGTTACAGCCACATCTGGCTCTAGCACCAATAACTTTTACATTCACTCACTTATTCATGAAACAGGTCCGGCAAGGTCACCAACATCAGGGTCCACAGGTATATATATGATTGCTAAAACGATATTTAGTTAACCTAATGAGTCAAAAAGCTAAAAATGATATAAAACAAAATTTGATGAAATGGGATAAAGGCGGTGAAGGGAAAACTCGTCAAAGAGACAATTATTAAAACCTAGTGAACTGAAAACATGAAGCATCAACAATGAAGAGAGTTAATAGGTGGAAGAAGAGCCAGCTAATATCAGACTACGTAGTTGGTAGAATCACGAGATGAAAATAAAAGCTATAACTGGATAGAATATAAACTTAAATGTGGGACAGGGGAAAGGTTGAGTGGAATTAATATTGTCACTTACACACAAATGCTCGATGCAAGTTCATCGAACCCTTTAATGGTGTCCGAGAAGATGAGCTAGTGCATGAGAGTGGCATATATGAGCGAAATACCCATCCAGGACAGCCTCGTAAGCCGGGTCCCAAGCGCCCAGATAAACGACAATAGTTACATCCACGGAAGCTATTTTCCCTTCGCGACGCAGACCAATGTGGTGTCTGGGTATGACAGAATAGGACATGAATTAACTTCAGTGGTACTAAGAGGCGACTAAAATAGTAAACAGCTTCAGGGGTATTGCGGGAAGCCCTGCCTATGGGGATTTAATCAAGGGACCTCGAGGACTTACAAAAAAAGGCAAGTACAGACAACATGACCCCGAGGCACCGTAATAATTTTTCCTTTCCCATGGGCTTCATGTCTTTGGTAAACACGGGTGAAGCACCACCCAGATTACCTAGCGAACATTTTCTATTTTCGACTCTCATTAGCCAATTTTTTTTCTTTCCTTTTCTGTCTTGACCACTATTATATCTTTATATTAGCCATGCGTGGTTCTGGAGCCAGTAAAATTAACTTTCAATTACTCTTCCTGAAGTTTATGATCAACGACGGGAAGTACATTTTAAACTTTAACTAACAAGCAGCAACAAGGGACTAGTATCACTCCTCAAAGTGAACAATAAAGTCAACGATAAGAACTTGAAATGACTTCTTATGGAGACCCAAATCCGGAATCAAAATTTGAGTTCAATCCATAAATTTTTATTAAGTGTTACCGAGCTAACAGAAGACATTTGCCGAGCAACACAATTCTGAATGTCGTCGTATCGCTTTCACCAGATGACGCTGTGTGATTTATAGTGATTAAGTACGTGGGGATGGTCAATCTAGAAAAATAGGAGACATAGCTGGATCTCGTTGACTGCTCTTCAAGGATAGCTGTGACTTGACGACTTTTACCAAATCAGATTGGAGATCCATTGGTGGGCCTTGGAGTCCGTATACATGAGGTTGGCGCTCTATTCCTTCTTGGCAGAAGAATTTGAAGGACCTGTTTCTTCGGAGGCTTAATCTAATTATTGAATGGTGTTATTTTCATCGTTTTACACTTGCTAATGTTTCACTGTCCGTCAAAATTTACAGATTTCCTTAGGCAACGCCTCTTTTGGAGTCTAACACTATTACTAGAAAATTTGGTCATCCGTTTCGCTTGTGGTATTTGCTTTGGGGGGTTTTCCGCTTGATATCTTATAATATCAGGCGGAAAACAGTTTAAACTAACATAGTTTTATTTTTTCTATGTGTTGTATTAATATTTGTGTTCAAAAAAAAAATTATAAAAATATTTAAAAAAAATATTATAAAAGTATTTAAAAATAAAAAAAAAAAAAATTGTGGAGTTTACTAAAACACTAAAAGGCCGGCGGCGTATCAATGCCGATTTCCTGCATGCCTAGCTCTGGCAATACGGGGCCCCAGTACCCCTCATGCGGAGGTACCTAGTGGGAGACCGCATGGGCGTGAATGGAAAAGGCCCTGGTTAGGGAAGGGTGTGCGAGGAGAGGAGTTGCGTGCGCCGTCGGTGACAGTTTCGGAATGTCATCCTCAAAATGTTCCCAGAGGGAGAGCCTTGGTTGCGTGTGGCGGGATGGTGTGACCTCCCTCCCATTGCGAGAAATCCTCCTTGGCTTCGGCCTTGGACCTGTGCCTCTGCCTGGGCACGTAATGGGGCAGGTCACATTGTCCGGCTGGAACGAATCTCTCCGGAGGTTACTCGTTTCCACGTTAGGAAAGGGTGGGGAGATGGGTCTGGCGGGGACCCATCGAACTAGAAGTCTGTCCGTGATTTTTTTCTCTTTTTAAGGCAAATATGGTGACAACAAAAGATAATGAGATTTTGGCTCCCAAGGCTAAAAATGCTTCAAATGTATCATGGGCGGAACGCGTTGAAAAGCACGAAGCTATTTCAAATGAACTAAGAACTTTACCTGACATTAGTATAGGGGTAACATCGAACTTAAAAACGTTGCGTTTTTTTGTAATAAAAAGAGTAGAGGATTCCTTCTTAAATATTTCACCCTTTTTGATACAAAAGGCCATTCAAGGAATGATAGGGACAGTTAAAAATTTAAAAAAATTACGTTCCGGTGATTTATTGATGGAAGTCAGTAGTGACACCCAAGCAGAACTTGCAATGAGGATGAAGTCTTTATGTCCTTATCCTGTGACCACTTCACCTCATAGCAACTTAAATTACTCTCGTGGCGTAGTATCTTCTCTGGACTTAGCAAATGTGTCGGAACAGGAGATTTTAGAGAATATGCAGGACCAGCAAGTTTGTGGGGTAAGGAGGATTTCGATTAGGATAGATGGTAAGGTGCTTAATACTAAGCATCTTATCTTGACCTTTTCGACACCTACCCTGCCACAGACTGTTCAGGCCGCATATCTAAGACTCCCTGTCCGACCATACATACCGAACCCTCTGAGATGTTTCAATTGCCAGCGTTTTGGACATTCTAAGAATGCATGCAGAGGACAATTGACTTGCGCTCGCTGCACAGCAACAGGACACGACAGTGCTTCCTGTAACGCTGCAGAGAAGTGCGTCAATTTTCACGGCAACCACCCTGCATATTCTCGCTCTTGCCCTAAATGGGCAGAAGAGAAAGAGATAACGACTGTCAAAACGCTGCAAAATGTCCCATATCCAGATGCTCGACGTATAGTCGCTTCCCGTACTCCTGTGCAGGGAAAAAGCTATGCCACGGCCACATAAACAAAGAAAGCTTCTAAAGCTACTCAATTTCCCGAAACTCTTACTACCACTCAACAAATCATTAAGACTCCACAACAAAAGAAAAAAGTAAATGTTTTTAAAACCCCTACCTCTACAAAGGTAAATACCACACAACAAACGAAAAAAATTAATATTCTTAAAACCCCTTCCTCTGCTAAGGCTCAACAGACTAGGCCATTAGCCAGGTCTAAAGCTTTGCAGAGGCAAAAATTAAAATCTGCTGCGATGAACAGTGTTCCTCGCAAAAAAAGAGGATCTTTAACTCTCTTGAAAGTGATACGGTGGACCTCCACCCGTCACCAGAAGATTATGATTCTATGGGGGTCCTGGAAATAGGACCTTCCACTTCGAGTGCGCCCATTTAATGGCCTTTGTTTCCTGGAACTGCCGTGGTTTACGACCCAGACTAGAGGATCTCAAATCCATACTATCTACGCACCAACCTGTCTGTGTTGCTCTTCAGGAAACTTTTCTGAAGAGTAATATGACAACCCGCGTGCGTGGATATCATTGTGTACGACGGGATGTTGATGTCGCATCACCTTCTTCTGGAGGTGTTTGTATTTTGGCATCCCAGAACTGTCCTCATAACGTCGTTACACTGACCACATCGTTGCAGGCTGTGGCTGTGAGAATTCATACTCGCACATTAATCACAGTCTGCTGCATTTATCTGCCACCTAACGATGTTGTGTCACAAATGGATTTAGACCAACTAGTCGATCAGTTACCAGCTCCCTTCCTTCTGCTTGGTGATTTTAATGGACACAGCCCTCAGTGGGGGTATGATGGTACAAATTCTCGTGGTCGGCAGATCGAGCGATTGATCTCTGATCACAGTCTCTGTCTGCTGAACACCGACGAGAAGACGTATTTCCATGCTCCCACTAGGACATTTCATTCTCTTGATCTAGCCATTTGTTCACCGACACTGCTACCGTCGCTGAATTTAGAGGTTCTAAATGATCTCTATAATAGTGATCATTTCCCTCTCCTGATCTCCCAGGTTCATGGTAGTGGGGTGCGTTTACGTCCCCCCAATTACCGCTTCAACCGGGCAGATTGGGATTCATTCACACGGTTAGCGGTTATTACCGGTACAATGGTTCAAGATCGAGATGTTAATGACT
>BMAW01097750.1:0-21378 GCA_019974015.1 Nephila pilipes | reverse complement strand
CCTAGCCAGTGGCAGGAAGCAATCGTTATTCCTATTCTGAAGCCTGGAAAGGATCCAAAGAACCCTCTCCACTATAGGCCTATCGCTCTGAGGAGTTGCCTCTGTAAGACGCTAGAACGTATGGTCAATGCCCGTCTCGTATATCAATTGGAAAAGAATCAATGCATTCCTCCGTTTCAGAGTGGCTTCCGTAAAGGAAGATCCACAGTAGATAACATCCTTCTACTCGAAAGTCAGATTCGTTCTGCTTTCGTACGGAGGAATCATTTGGTTTCTATTTTCTTTGATATCGAAAAGGCATATGACCGTACGTGGCGCAATGGGATTCTACGCACTCTTTACGATTATGGTCTGAGAGGCAATTTACCTCTTTTTATCAAAATGTTTTTAAATTTCAGATCATTTCAAGTACGGGTTGGTAATGTTTTATCTTCATCTTTTATTCAGTTTGAAGGAGTTCCTCAGGGGAGCATTTTAAGCCCCACTTTTTTCATCTGTCACCTGTCACCAATTCTTTTAAAACTTCAGCCATCAGTTCATGGCTCATTATACGTTGACGATCTGCAGATTTCCTGCGAAGGATCGTCAATGCGTATCATTGAGCGACGACTTCAGACCGCAGTCAATAACCTGGTTACATGGTGTGACGCAAATGGGCATAGTATTTCTCCCAGTAAGAGTAGTTGCGTGCATTTTTGTAGGAAACGGGGTCTCCATCCCGATCCTGACATTCGTATCCGTAATACGTCTATTCCTGTCGTCCCTGACGTCCGCTTCCTCGGAGTAATTTTCGACCGCAAACTCACCTTCCTTCCGCACATTTTATATCTGCGGAGGAAGTGTGAGAAATCCCTCTACATCTTGAAGGTGTTATCCAACACCTCTTGGGGAGCGGATCGAACTTCATTACTCCGAGTGTATCAGTCGGTGATTCTGTCTCGGATCGACTACGGATGTGTCGTCTACGGATCTGCCTGCAAAACTACCTTGCGGAAGCTTGACCCAGTCCACCATAATGCTCTGAGAATCTGCTGTGGTGCGTTCCGAACGTCACCTGTGCAGAGTCTCTTTGTCCTCTGTAACCAGCTACCTTTGGCTTTGCGGCGCCTGAAACTGTCGCTCTACTATCATTTCAAAATGTCATCTCTCCCATCTCACCCATTACAGAATATCACTACCAGCCCGTCTTTAAGGAGATTGTACAGTGCTCGACCTTCTTTCGTCCGTCCTTTTTCTGAAAGGGTGAAAGACATCATCGAGGAACTCAGCCTACATGACTTGGGTATTCAACAAAGAAATTTTTTTAAATTTCCACCTTGGAATGTGCCAAGGTTTCTTTACCATAACCCCTTTGCTTTATTTAGCAAATCCAACACATGTCCCATTGTTCTCCAGAGAATCTTTGCCTTCCATCGCTGTCAGTATGAGGATTTTATTCCTATATACACGGATGGTTCGAAAGGATCTGGATACGTCGGCTGTGGTGTCGTTTCGAACGACATCAGGCACAGTTACCGGCTCGACTCTTCCTGCAGTGTCTACACTGCCGAAGCAGTCGCCATCTACTGTGCCCTGAAATTAGTCGAGACATCCAGTTCTCGAAAGTTCGTTGTATATACTGACGGCAGAAGCGTCCTAGAAACATTGGTACATCTGGACGATAGAAGTCATCCTATCGTGGTTGAAATTGCTAATATTATTTGTCAGCTTTATAGCAGGGGTAATGACATAAATTTCTGCTGGATACCTAGTCATGTAGGTATTTTAGGAAATGAACAAGCGGACTCGGCTGCACGTTCGGCAACGAATCCTCTGCAGTTTGCAGTCCCATTTGAGGACTTACGACGTCACATTTTAAATCTCATTCATAAGACATGGCAGGAATCGTGGAATCTACAAATTAACAATAAATTACACTCGGTGAAGCCGATAATTGGAGAATGGCCTGTATTTCCAGTGCGAAGAGCCGATGTCAGATTGACTCGCCTTCGCATTGGACATACTCGTTTTACTCACAAACATCTTTTGTTTGGTGAAGATGCTCCCGAGTGTCCTTCCTGTCATGTCCCTTACACGATTCATCACATTTTAATTGACTGTCCGGTGTTTGAGCATCATCGCCGGACTTTTTTTCATTCTTCTGTTTTAAAACTGTCTGACTTGGTGGGGGAAAACCCCCACCATAACTTATTTGCTTTTTTAAAACACATTGGCCTTTTACACCAAATTTGAATTTTTAACTTTTAACGTTTATTTATACTTTCTATGAATTCCTTTTTTAAGAATTGAAAATTTTATTTCATTTTAACAAATGTTTGGCGCAGCATGGCCTACCTTGGCTCTTGCGCCATAAAACCTCACAGTCACTCACTCACTCGCTTATGGTACTCGTTGGTCTAACTTTGCGTTTTGCCTAGGTCTAACCGACTGTTGTTCAAGGCTCTCTGAGTAATTATGGGGCTCTCTTATGAAACACCCTGATCGTCAATATAAACACTTCGTTCTCTCGCACGCCTCCTGATATCTTTGTTAGTAGTCTAATTTGACGCTATTGACAGTTGTCCATATTTCGTGTCTCAGAATAACTATTGTTTTTGAATATTCGAACCACCTTGAAGGGTTCCTGAAATTTCGTCTGAAATTTCATAACCACTTTGTGCTTTGCTGAGCTAATTGGATGAGTTTCCATTAAACCCTGATCTTTTACCTTAATCATCCGATCTCGTCTTCTATTGAAATATTGAGCCTGTTTGCTTCCCTGCATCTGTTTGTTGAATCTCAGCCAAAAGTTTCTCTATTTCCCTACATACCATATCTCCATGTTCGGGAAAGGGGGCCAGTTTTTGGAAGGGTTTAGTTTAGTTTATATTAACGTCGTACTAGAAGAAACACGAGGGCTATTGGAGACGGACCTCGTAATTTTGAACCATGGTTAAGTGACGAGGACGACACCTGAGCTGGCACCCCCTCTCCTAACATCCACACCAAGCCAACGGGAGGACTTTGGGCCCCGAACAGATTTAACGTGCATCAGCCCCGGCTACACGGCGGGTCTTTGGAGGACAAGGATCAAACCCGCGACTGAACGAAAACCGCCGGCCGCTAGTCCGCGATCTTGACCACTTGGCTACCGCGGCCCAGTTTTTGGATGGGAGTTATTAATTTGCGTTTCAAAATAGCTCATAAGAAGTCATCCCCTTTGTTTCCACGATTCTGGTTGCATTTGCGAACTGCTGAATAAATAGATCCCAAGAGGTATGATTTGATTGCATAACTAGTATGCAATCAAATCATACCTCTTGTAACTAGTAATCATCTGCACTAAATATCGATTGACTCTCTCCGAAACGTTTTCTTGTGATGTGTAGCAGTAGTATTTATGTGTGCGATGCTCAAGCAGCGACATAATTCCTCATATACTTCTGAAATGAATTGGGGTCCATTATCACTGACTACCTTAAATGGAGCTCCGTACCCAGGTATATATTCTTTGAAAAGGGTCGTGGCCACTACTTCAGCTGACTCTTTCCGTAATGGCAAACATTTAGACACATTTTCTGTTAATACTAAGTAAACGATGCCTTTCGGGTATCGAGGCGACCCGTGTGGTGACCGGGGATGACAGAATAGTCTCACTGTAGCTCATGCATGTCGTAAAAGGCTACTAAAATGGGTACCCAGCGTCTGGGGGTATAGCCGGGCACCCTGCCCCTGGGGTTTATATCAGGGGATCGCCCTCAGGGGCTTACCTACTTCAGGTAAGTACGGGCTTCACGAACCCGAGGGACCTGAGTGAACTTTTCCTTTCCCATGGGGTTTACTGTCTTTGGTAAACACTGGTGACGCGCTCCCGGGATACCCTAGCGATTCTTCTCTATTTTCGACCCTCCTGCTAGTCATAACTTTTCTACTTTCATTTTCCTTTCTTCATTGTCCAGATCACAGATTTTTACGTTTCCATATCATTTACCAGATATATTTTGTTCATCTGTACTTTGTCATATTTTCCCTTTATTCCGTTTTTTTTTTTGTTGGTATCCGTTTTGTTTTCCATTTTCTTTTTTCTGTTGGCTTGCCAACCCGCATGTTTGCCGTGTGCGGCGTCCCGTAAGGAGGAAAGTGGGATCCTGGGGATACCTTTTGCGTTCCCTTTGGCCCATGCTTCGCTTTAGACGGGTGGCAGGAGTGAGCCCGCTTCTGAAAATCGGCTGGTGGTAAGTCTCTTTGTGGATGAATCCACAAAGACTCTGCTGTAGGGCTAATGCTGCAGATAAGGGGTGCATCGAGTTTTCTTGGTGGATCCTCGCCCTGATGCTGCAGTGCTATATCCTGGATGACCTTCAGGTAAGTGCCGCGCCTGGCAAACGCCAGTTGTCCGGTAACTACCTCCCTCGCTGGACTCCATGGTGGGTGGAGGCACTCCAGGATGAATATCTTTCCCTTTCTATGGATCTTACTTTTTCGTGCCTGGGTAAAGGCCTTGTTTTACCCACAAATATAAACATCGATGACATAGCTAAACGTTCCCGATTTTTGATTCTTTCCTTACCACACAATAAAATGTCTAGTCACTCTCCGTTTGCAATCCAAAAAGCTTTGCTAGGTATCGGTGGTGAACCGAAATCAGTGAAAAAACTAAAATCCGGTGATCTATTAATAGAAACAAAGTCCGCTTTACAATCCAAATCGTTCTTGTCTGCAAAAACTTTTCTAGATTCTACGTTAAATATCTCTCCCCACAAATCTATCAACTGCTGCCGAGGTGTAATTTCTGAACCTGACCTGTTGTGCGCATCCGAAGCGGAAATCCTCGATGGAATTTCCGATCAAGGTGTCACTCAGGTCAGAAGGATTATAATTAAAAAAGACGGTTCCACTTTCCCTACAAAACATTTAATTATAACATTCAATAGTCGCAAATTACCATCAACAATCAAAGCTGGTTATTTAAACTGCAATATCCGGCCTTATATTCCGAATCCTCATCGCTGTTTCCAGTGTCAGAGATTCGGACACTCAAAAACTGTTTGCAGGGGGCAATTAACGTGCTCTAGGTGTGTGTCCGTTGGACATTCTTCCACGGATTGCCAACTGGAGCCCAAGTGCGTTAATTGTTCCGAACCTCACACTTCCAACTCTACAATATGCTCAAAATGGAAATTGGAAAAACAGATCCAGGAAATAAAATATACGCGTAATATATCATATATAGAAGCACGAAAATTAATAGTTCCGCAATTCTCTCAAACTTACGCACATGCCGCTAAATCTTTTATTACCACGTTCACCCAAACCGATCCTAATTTTACAAAAGTTGTATGCCCACCTCTTAAATGTCTTAAGCCATTGAATTCTCCATCCAAATTGCCACCATCATCTTCGCCACTGCTTACAGTTGCTACATCATCGTCATCTTCTCAGGTGGATATTTTACCTTCAATAGATCCTCTTAAAAACGCTACATCTGTAAATTCTAATATTCTAAATACAGTTGCTCCCACTTCTCGATATCTCCCTTCTCCTTTATCTCTTGGTTTTAAAACAAAAACTAAAAAGCAAAATAAGGTAAATCGCCCATTCCGAAATATCTCTCATCCTGGAACAAATAGTAAACCTAAAGTTGATATAAAACTAAATGCCTACAGACCAAAAAAGTGCTCTACTGCCTAAACTCGGAGATGATGATAATGATGATTGTATTTTATACAATGTGGATGATACCTGGCTCATGGATGCCATGGACCAAATCGAATCTATAAATATTTTGAAGAAAAAGAAAACTCGGATTCGACCTTAGTTTATTCTATTTCACGCTTTTATCTGATTTTAATCTGATCTGATTACGTTTTGTTTTAAACTGCTATTTTATCATATATATTAACACTGTTTTTAATTTTTATAACATTTGTCTCACTAGAATTTTAAATTTTACTTTAGCGCAATGTTTTAATTCTTGTGTATCACCGGGTTTGGCGCAGCATGGCCATATCTGGCTCTTGTGCCATAAAATTTCAAAATCACTCACTCACTATATCAGGAGACCTCGGGTATTTATCTTCTTCAGGCAAGTACGGGCTTCACGAATCCGAGGTACCCTAGTGATCTTTTTCTTTCCCATGGGGTTTACTGTCTTTGGTAAACACGGGTGACGCACTCCCGGGATAACCTAGCAATACTTCTCTATTTTCGACCCTCCTTGTCAACCACTCATCTTTTTCAACTTCACGTCTAGACCACAGTTTAATCTTGTTTGGCGCAGCATAGCCATATCTGGCGCTTGCGCCAATAAACCTTACCTTCACTCACTCGGGTATTGAGGCTGAGTATGGTCCTAATAAATCTAGAGAAATTTGCTCATTTGGGTAAGTAGTTTTTACCGAAATTGTCAAGCTGGAAACTAGTTTTTATAATTATAACGTTCACATACGTAACGCGTTGAAACATACTCACGATTTTCCTTATCTTAGGAAAGTAACACGATTCTGATTCTGGCATAAGTTTTTCTGAAGCCAAAATGACCCTCCAATGGATTATGAAATTCTTTCACAATATATTCATGCAGTGTTTGTAAAATGTAAGCCGTATTCAGAAGTTAGATACTTCGCATAAAAAAGAATACCATCGAGGAGCATAATGTATAGGGACAAATTTTCTCATATTACTGCCTTTATTGCAGAATCCTCTGGACTTTCTAAATAGAAATTAATATGACCTAACTTTGGGTCCTGTCTTTGCTCGCTTTTCAGCTGTTCTATTGATGTCAACACCAGAGAATAAATAATGGCGCAAGAGACATGCTCAAATGCCTGTCTCTCAAACGATTATATGGACAACATATCAGCCACTATATTCTGATTTCCTGGTCTGTGTTCCCAATCTAAATTATATTCTGCTAATTTTAACGCCCACCTTATCATTCTGCTTGAAATGTTTTTCCCGTTCGTTAATTTGGTCAGCGCTAAGTAGTCCGTTATTCCTTTTGTTGGACAATGTCAAAATTATGAACGAAATTTTTATAGCGCCCAAATTACTGCTGAACTTTCTGTTGTGGAATAATTTCTCTCTGCTTTGTTTATAGTTTTTGATGCATATGCTATGGGTCTTTCTCCTTGCGCCAGCACAGTACACACTCCGACTAAGCTAGCATCGGGGTGCAATTCAAAAGGGAAATTCAGATCATGCAACTGCAATACATTAGCCAAAACCAAGACAACCTTTTACGTGTCAAAGTACTTTTATACCTCTGGAGTCCAGTCAAATTTGACCTCCTTGTGTTGAAGTGCATATAATGGTTCATACAGCTCAGAACAATTTTCAATGAATATCTAATATCAGCCGGCCATCTATAAGAAAACTTTGAAACCTGGCATGCATTCTTCAGGGCAGGCATTTCGAGAACAGCTTTCATTTTTTCAGCATCAGTGGGAACTCCAATCCTATTTATGATTAATCCTAGGTATTTCAATTCCTCTTCAACAAAATGCGTATTCTTTGCAATTAATGTCAAACACGTATCTTGCAATAATTGAAAAACTACCTTTAGATGGTTTACGTGAATAATAAAGGACCCCGATGTAATTATGGCATCGTCTATATAAACATAATTTTTTATGGAGCTAAAATAAAAGTTCATCAGCGACTGATTCTTCGGAGGGGAAAGTAGTCTTCAAGATAAAACCAAAAAGGAGAAATCTTCTTGGAGTTCAGAAAAAATCTTCCCGAGTCATCTTCAAAAAATTATCTAGGACTACGGGAACACTTCGGAGGGAACTCCAAAAACAGACGGACAGTCGAGGGAAGACCGCTTCTCGACAAGAGCTCCTGAGGGAATAGAAGCGAGGCTCCAAGAGACCGGAGAGGTAATCGACGTCAGAAAAGGCACATAAAGAGTAAAAACAACTCATTAAGTCATTAAATAAGTCATTACACTCGACACAGCAATCAACACATGACTCCTAGATGCTGTATTTTCTTTCGAACATTTGTTCCATATCATCGAATGTAATGCTTCATTAGAATTTTGTGTCAAACATCTGACACACCTGATTACTAATCCGGTTGATGCTAATCACTAAGAAATCGGCAAGAATTCCGCTTGCTGAAACGCATCGTTGCGTTCAGCTGCAGGCACCCCAGGCGGGCGCGATGGATAAAATTGCAGTCGCAAAATCGCGTGTAATCACCCGCCTGATTGAAATGGTTTGATGCAGGGTGCTGGGAGAAAACCTCCACTGTGCAGTCCCACCAGGACTGCAGAGGACGGAGCCAATCAGACCGGGTTTGGAAAGCGGAAGATGTTAAGATAGAAACAGCCCAGCTCCTCGTTCCATATCCATGAGAATTAAATTGGTTTCGAGAGTCGATCTGCAGAGTGTCGGGCC
Source organism: Nephila pilipes (assembly GCA_019974015.1). Taxonomy (NCBI): domain Eukaryota; kingdom Metazoa; phylum Arthropoda; class Arachnida; order Araneae; family Nephilidae; genus Nephila; species Nephila pilipes. Next base: position 12,997 of record BMAW01097750.1, on the reverse strand, counting down.
CGGGACCATTGGGTCGACAGGTCCCCTGACTCCCGGGTGAATTCATCAGCCTTCTTCCCGTTAAGAGGTCGTCCGACGCCAAGAGTCTGAAAGCGTGGGATACCGAATAGACGTCCAGAAGGGTCCTAAAATGGGGGAGGGCAGCCCCACCCTTATTGCAAGATAGATGGACCAAATTTACATTGGCCCGGGTGGGGAGATTCAGGATGCGCTTCCCAGTAGAAATTAAGGTTTTGTCTAGGTCCGCGACATCCCTCTTCTGAATGTGGGAGTTCCTACAGAGGAACTCCGCTCTGGCTAGAATGTGGGCCCGAATGGCGGTCAGTTTCTGCCAGGGGGCCAAGGGGGAAGCCGCAACGAGCTTCACATCCTTGGTGATCCCCCGGAAGAACTCACCATTACCCTGCTTACAACTCAGGCCCACACGGGTATTTATAGGCCTCCTGTCCTTTAATATTCATGATAGGCGTGCCTGCCTGCCACCAGGAACTGGGCGTTATTGACAGTACGCGAGTTCCTGGTATAAGAAAATGATAGAGGTGCACTTAGAGGGCTTGAAGCGAAGGCCCGCCAGTACCGCGACATTACAGATAGAGTCAATATTGCTCTGGAGGTCCGCAGGGGACTGCCCCAGAAGCAGCAAGTCGTCGGCATAGGCAAGGCACTTCGCTTCTTGCCCGAAAAGATGAAACCGGGGGTGGAGATGCCGGTTCTCAGAACCTGCTCTAATGAGATGTTAAAAAGAATGGCGCTCAGGGGACAGCCCTGTCGTACACCAGCCCGCATGGGGATGGGGCCTGTCCACCTGGCGCTCGTTCGGATGGTACTCGTGCTGCCGGTGTATAAGGCCGAGATGATGGAGACGCTTAAGGGAACAACGATCGTAATTCTAATGTTTTTATTGTCTCTTCTTTCAAACTACCATGTTTTTTTCCTCCCAGAGTTGCACCTTTCACTCGCCAATTTTTACTGCGACTCGAAGCTGTTCCTAATCTTTTGCTCACATGGTTAATGCATTTTTTTTAAATTTAAATCTCACTTCCATACACCTTTCTTTTAATTATAAGAAAGTCTTAGGAACCCAACAGAGAGCAAGGTTGTGTATCCGAAGCCAATGCTCTCGGATCTTTCCCATAATTTCACAGCGGCATTTACTTCCTTTGCACCAAATGATCCGACATTTGTAGCACTACAAACACCCTCATGTCCTTCGTACCAAATACGAAATGAGCACTGTCTTCACAAAGAACAAATTTAGTCTGTTCACATTCTCCACGCCGCTTTGACATTACTTCGTAGTCTATCACAAAGCTGATCAGCAAGTCGATAACACATCCTATTCCGATGTTTGACGTATGTCCTCTTGTCAACCAGCTTCCATCATATGACACTCCTATATCGACGATAACTTTATCATTCCTTGAGCCATACGCATCTGTGACATCTTTACGAATATCAACAGCTGATTTGACCCAACGAGATGTCCATTCGCAACTTTTAACTTGTAGGAATTAAAAGTTTTACTAGACATTATATTTCAATTCATATGCCTGCAGAAATTTTCAAACTCTGAGTAGCCAAGTCACAAACATACCTTAACCCGTGTGGTGACCGGGGATGACAGAATAGTCTCACTGTAGCTCATGCATGTCGTAAAAGGCGACTAAAATGGGTACCCAGCGTCTGGGGGTATAGCCGGGCACCCTGCCCCTGGGATTTATATCAGGGGATCGCCCTCAGGGGCTTACCTACTTCAGGTAAGTACGGGCTTCATGAACCCGAGGTACCCTAGTGATCTTTTTCTTTCCCATGGGGTTTACTGTCTTTGGTAAACACGGGTGACGCACTCCCGGGATACCGTAGCGATCCCTCTCTATTTTCGACCCTCCTTCTTGTCAATCACTTATCTTTTTTTCAACTTCACGTCTAGACCACAGTTTAATCTTGTTTGGCGCAGCATAGCCATATCTGGCTCTTGCGCCAATAAACCTTACATTCACTCACTCACTCACACAAACATACCTTGCACTAATCTCGTATTTACTTCAAATGGACACTAAAAAATTGATGCTTGCTAACATTTGATATTTGATGTAATTTAGTATCAACCAACTGTTTTGAAGAACATGTTTCACTTTGGGTTTGGTCACAATTAACAAATACAACATTCATTTTATATGCAAATCCATTTCTTTGACCAAAGCAAAGTTTTAAAGATGAACTATGACATATATTGCATAAATGACCTGTAAATAAATGCTGCAAACATTCAGTATCCTCTAATGTAATTTGGAACATCAGTGAAATATTTATTTTTATTTTTAGCACTCGTATTCAAAACGTTTGTATTTTGAAGTCTTGTAGTTATATCAGCTAAAGGCTGGTTTGTAGAATTGTCATTTTCAGCAGAACTCCCTCTCTTAGAAATATTGCGTCTCTACGCAAGGTGCGAAGGGTTTTTTTTTCTGTGGCATTTTCTCAACAAAAAAAACATTTTTACTTTATTTAAATTTAAAGTTATATAAATTATTTGTAGAATCAATATTGGTCTTGAGAAAGACCTTTTTTTTTTTTATTCATCAGTTTTAGTCAAGCAACTATAAGCACACCAGAAACTCAAAATATAAACAAACGGAAACTATTTTAGTAGTGAAAGTTGAAATTAATAACCACTTCTCTGCAAGTATCGATTTTATTTAATATTAGTAATTAAATTTAACAGGTCGTCAATTATAAGATGTACTAAGGGTACCTAGTGATAGCTTTCGGTAATCTATTGCGATTCTATACGCGGAAGGAGAATCGAGAGGTTTATCTATTTTCTTTTTGCACAAAACCACAGGGGAATTTATATGGCAAATGAATTGGCAAAACTCCTTCTTACAGCATTTTTATAATATAATAGTCTATCATAACGGTAAGGCCGAGACGCTACAGGATGATGGTCTCCAGTATCAATTTTATGATAAAGTACATGAGTAAGACCTGGTTGAGCGGAGATTATTTCGGAGAACTTTCTAAAAGGTTGTAACTGCTGCTGTTGTCCTTTATGCAATTTTGTGTGCGTGACATCAATTTCGACTGGCTTCAACTCCTGCTATTTAATCTTCAGTATCTTGTCATTAGAGACAGCCAAAGTGCCTGTTTAAAAATCTAGAGTAATCTCTGAAGCGCGCATAAAATCCACGCCCAAAATGAAAGGATATTGTTACCCTTCAATGACATTATACTGCCAGTCTTTCTTAAAAAAATTTTTTAAAGCAAACTGATAAAGTTACACTATGTAGGATTTTAAATGTTGCTTCTTATGCCGTAAACACCGAAAGATTAGACGCTAGCCTTTTGACAAAATAAAAATAATGATCATGAAATGCAAGCAACACAAACTATTTCTCAACTACCGTATCCCATAACGCCGTTAGAAACGTGCTGTGCAGTATAACAAGAATATTAGGAATATTTATGGGACGCACTTTCATATCATTAATATTTGTGGGAGAACTTTGATAACCACGCGATCGAGGGCCCCTATTATTCGACCGCTAATTAGTTTAACCAGCTCTGGTTGTGCTAGCTTGACCCTGAAGGTAGATACCGATTTCCCTTTTACGAGTATGCATTATTGTACAACGGGCACCTATCTTGCACTCGTCTACCTGATCGTCGTCAAGCTAAATTTCGTCCGTGGTTGCGAATACATCGGGTGAACTGTTGGGTGCTACTGTAATGAATGAATATTTCTATCCGACTCTTTTGCCAATTTCAATTAAGTGTAACACTTAAAGCCGATTCTCCAGTTACAGGTCTACTCCAATTTAAATATTAATTACTATAATTTATTACGAATATCTTTGGACTGTATGGTTGGCCAACTAATTTAAATATCACTGGAATAATATATTCAAATCAAACTCTTAGAGTTGAGTTTGCTTTCTCCGACAAGTACTCGTCGGCAGCAATAACTAACTCTTGATATTATCGGCTTCTTGGTACAGATGTAATCAGAGTTAACCACACTATTTTCTCTAAATTTCACTTTACTTATGTATCATTTTACCTGAATAATTTCACTTTATTTCCATCTAATTAATATAATCATGTTTTATTTGAATTGGGAAGAAATTATTTCATGCAAACAATATCTATTATAATCCCCAAGATAAGTGAAAATTAAATAGCGCCTAGCCCAACGTCACAACTGTTGCGCCTGCTGTTAAGAAAATCAGCACTATCTTAGAGTGCGGTTTTGAAGAAGTTTCTTCCCGCTCACTCTCCTTATTCTTGTAGCGGTAACACTCTATGTAGTTGGGTCGTTGAACAACAGAAGCCTAAAAGAGTATTGCAAGTTGTATCTGTGTGGATCCATTCTCACACATTAATCATAGTCTGTTGCATTTATTTGCCCCCCCCCAATCATGTTATGTCACAAATAGATTGAGACCAATTAGTCGATCAGTTACCAGCTCCCTTCCTTCTTCTAGGTGACTTCAATGGACACAGCCCTCAGTGGGGGTATGATGGTACAAATTCTCGTGGTCGGCAGATCGAGCGATTGATCTCTGATCACAGTCTCTGTCTGCTGAACACCAACGAGAAGACGTATTTCCATGCTCCCACAAGGACGTTTCATTCCCTTGATCTAGCTATTTGTTCGCCGATACTGCTACCGTCGCTGAATTTAGAGGTTCTAAATGCTCTACATAAGTGATAATTTCCCTATCCTAATATCCCAGGTTCTTGGTAGTGGGGTGCGATTACGTTCCCTCACTTACCACTTCAACCGGGCGGATTGGGATTTATTCACACGGTTAGCGGTTATTACCGGTACAATGGCTCAAGATGGAGATGTTGATGGCTCTGACCGCAATGTCGTTTGGCGCAGCATAGCCTAATTTGGCTCTTGCGCCATTAAAACTTACTATCACTCACTCACTCACTCACTCACTGACCGCAATGTCACTGCATCTATCGTGGACGCTGTCGATGCAGCGATACCGAAGATTCGAAATTCACAGAGGAAGATCAGTAAACCATGGTGGAATAAGGAATGTCAATCCTCCTACCGGGAACAAAGGAAATTGTGGGGTATCTTCAGACGGTATCCCACAACCGAAAACCTCATAGATTTTGCGAGCAAATGCCCTTTTAGAGTAAAGTGACATAGTCGGAGAATCTTGGATCAAGTATGTCTCTTCCATCACATCGTCAAAAGCTGCAAACGCCCTGTATCGGGAATTTTTCCATCCCGATACTGGAACTGCAAATGCTGTGCATTCTTCACCTGTCGAAGTGGCCAATGTAATTGGCCTCTCTTTTGCTAGTGTTTTGATTTTTAACTTTTTATCTTTTGTGTGTTATTTGTGTTTGTCTTGCGTTTTTAAGGCTGTTACTTTTGAATAGTTTTTAACAAGTGTTTGGCGCAGCATAGCCTACTTTGGCTCTTGCGCCATTAAAACTTACTATCACTCACTCACTCACTCTTTTGCTAGTGTGTCAAGCTCCGATTCTTACAGAGCTACATTTTTAGCGATTAAGAATCGTTCTGAGCAGACACCTATCAACATCAGGAGACGGCAAACACTCCCTTATAACTGTGGCTTTGACATGTGGGAATTGAGAAAGGCTCTGTCCTTATCTAACAATAACAGTCCAGGCTCTGATGGTATAACGTACGATATGCTTCGCCACTTGAGCGAGGATTCACTTGTCAGTCTCCTGCACCTATTGAACCGCATATGGAGGGAGCATGTGTTTCCTAGCCAGTGGCAGGAAGCAATCGTTATTCCCATTCTGAAGCCTGGTAAGGATCCAAAGAACCCTCTCCACTATAGGCCTATCGCTCTGACGAGTTGCCTGTGTAAGACCCTTGAACGTATGGTCAATGCCCGTCTCGTATATGAAATGGAAAAGGATCAATGCATTCCTCCGTTTCAGAGTGGCTTCCGTAAAGGAAGATCCACAGTAGATAACATCCTTCTACTCGAAAGTCAGATTCGTTCTGCTTTCGTACGGAGGAATCATTTGGTTTCTATTTTCTTAGATATCGAAAAGGCATTTGACCGTACTTAGCTCTATGGGATATTTCGCAATAAATATGGTTTGGGTTTGATTTACAATTTGGCTACCGTAAAATTTGTCTTTTGCAACGCTTAAATTATGGAATATTGCATTAACTATTTACCCAATTAGGAGTTACAATCAGGGAAGCATTTTGAGCCCCATTATTTTATAACATTTATATGCATCTCATTTAGTTTGTTTCTGATGATGTACAAACAGATACATACAGACAGACAAATTTTCGACCTTTATTTTAACCAACTTCATATCAAGCTAGATTTCTGAAACCTTGGGAATCGTTTTTACTCGCTTAACAATGCAATATTTAGACATGTATGACAAGTTTTTACTAATATTTCAATAGTTTTGGCTACAGCAGCACTAGGATCAATAAATCTTTCGGTATCAAGGCTGACATGACGAAAAAATGTTTTGTTATTGTCTTGCTCACTAAAATGAAAGTAAAGATAAAATTTAAACATTATTTTACTTTCCATACGATGTTTTTACTCCCTCCTTACCTTTGTTCATCTTTGGGCCCTTTACCAATGACTGGTTTCTTAGTTTCATCTGAAAAATAAATTTGGTTTAATGAAAATTCAGAATTTAAAATATCTTTTAGACTTACAAAACAGGCACGCACCTGCGTAGCCAAATATTTTATAACAATATAGATTGAGGTTGAGGATATTAATGAAAATGAAAGTGAGATTTTATAATTACTTGCCGTGCACAAAAATGATATAAAAATGCAATGAGTACGAAAATGCCCCTTATAAAACATTTTTTTAAAAAAAATTTGCTTTTTCTCTTTTTTTGGTTATCTTATTCTTTCCATACTCCAACCACAATTTCTAAAAACTTGTACGTCGATTACCTTCAGTTATTCTACAAAGGATTGTCAATGTATCTCACAGAAGGACGACATCGGTTTCAGGCCAATAACCTGGTTACAATGTGGGACAGAAATAAGCATATTATCTTCTCTAGCAAGATAAATTCCGTACATTTTTACAGGAAATGAGGTTTCCACCTCGATTTTCCCCCTAAATATTCTGAAGCCTGGTAAGGATCCAAAGAATACTCTGCACTACAGACCTATCGCTCTGACGAGTTGCCTCTGTAAGACGCTAAAACGTATGGTCAATGCCCGTCTCGCATATGAAATGGAAAAGGATCAATGCATTCCTCCTTTCAGAGTGGCTTCCGTAAAGGAAGATCCACAGTAGATAACATCTTTCTGCTCGAAAGTCAGATTCGTACTGCTCCTCTAAAATATTCCAGAGTACAATACTCGAAAGTACTTAGATGCAATAGATAAAATTATATCTAGTTATAATCAGATGTAGTACCAAAGAATTAAGATGGCACCTTTGAACGTAAGCATAATTATAATCATGCCAAAGAATGGCAAAACCTATATGGCGACATGAGAGAACCAAAAGTCAAAGAGCCCATGTTGAAAATAAAAGATAAAGTGTTCATCAAGAAATGGAAAGGAAAATTTGAAAAAGGTTACGAAAATAATTGGTTTATAGAAACATTTACTGTCTACCAAGCTGTACCAAGAAATCCTATCGTTTATATGCTGAAAGATTTCAAAGGTGAAGTTATCGAAGCACTTTGTACCAAAATTAAATGTAAAATGTTATAGATTGTGGCTATTACCCAGTGGAAAAAGTTTTTAAGTGATGAAAAAGAAAGGAAAATTAGAATATTTTCTGAAATTCCTAGGATATCCGGGAAAAATTTATCAAGTGGGTCAGTGATGTGAAAATGCTGTAAATGCACTATTCGAACCAGGTATGATTCATTAGCAAAATATTTCTTTCTGTGTGACTTTACCGTCCGACAGTTCTTTGCATTATTTTCCAAGTAACAAAATTTCAAGTTTCGTTACGCAACTAAACCCTCCCATTCATTTAGACAAGTGGGAAGTCGGATTGGCCGAAATAATTTATCCGCATACTTGGTATAACATAAATGAAAATAATATGTTTGAGTTTGATTTAGGAGACGGGAAGTTAGTAACAAGAAAGGTGCCACCCAGTTATTACGAATCTGTTTCCGAAATTTTAAAACCTATGTTACTTCCTTCACAAGAAGGCAAAATTTCCTATAATTCAAAGCTAATAACAAAGGAGTGAAAATAAAAACTCAAAACAATTCAAAAGTGATTCTGTAAGAAGTTTGTGATGCGTTTTAGGATTTCGTTTTCGGATCGTGAGTGAGAATGAAGAAAGTTCTTTCGTAGGCAATCCACAGTTAGCATTTCCATTTTTTTGACGTTTACAGTGATATTGTGCAACCGGTGGTTGTAGGTCACGTAGAAGCTCCTCTTTTAAGAGTCGTCCTAATATCTGGAACCGATGGCGAGATTGTGAGCTCTCATTACTATAAACTTCAATATGTTCCCGTTATATGTCAATCTTTTCACACAACTGAAATTGAAATTCGTCTCAACTCGGGTGCGCTAGTACCTTTCGAAAGAGGTAAAGTGATTGCTGTTCTGCATTTCCGCATGCGGCAAATACTATATATATGCAGTACATAAAAGAATAGAAATAATTTACTATATGTTAAGGAAATGAGTCTCATCATGAGTCTCACAAAAAAAAGTTTGAAGACCATTACACTAATCATACGGGGCCTGGAGTTGCATATTAAGAAAGTTTGTCATTTCAAAAAGGCTACGAATTAGAGAATTTTCGTCGATTGATTAGGGATGCTTTACTTTTGTGAAGGGAGGAAAGGTCGTAGGAAAAGATCTGAAGACGGGAACAAGAGTAGTCAGTGATGTATCATCTAGAGAACATTTGATAACAATTGTAAAAAAGCGAAACGAAGATGCAGGTAGATACGTTTCTCGAAATACTATCGAACATGTTCAATCAATGATTGGATGAGAAAAATATCAAAGGAAGCAAAAGAAAAAGAAGAGGGTAATTTCAACCGAAGTAAGAAAGGTGAGGGGACATGATATTTATGTTCCATAATCGCATTTCTTTTACCCGTATTTGTCGAATCAGAATTAGAACTTTTCATTTACCTACCACTCAAACAGCCTTCGATAGTGGTCAGTGGGTAGAATTTAATCCTTATCCAACAACGTATTTGATGGCAGTCCTGTTGAATTTTACGTCTCTGGAAGCGGTGAAGAATATCTGGATTTCAGTCAAACACAACTTTACTTAAAAGCAAAAATTGCGCAAGCAGATGGTTCACTCATAGAAAAGGACATAGCGATTGGTCCTGTTAATCTAATTCTAAATTCTCTATTTATTCGATTTTTCCCTCCATAAACGACACGTTTCTAATTGAAGTAATACGTTATCATACGGATTTTGCATTAAAACTTTGCTGAATCATGGATTCTATAATATACTTTCTCAACTGACATCTGAAATGCTTTTTAAAGATAAGGAAGAAGGATTGCAGAAACGGTTTGAATTCTTAAATTGAAGTGTTTCCGTGGATATAAGTAGCTTACACTGTGATTTATTTCATCAAGGAAGATCATTAATGAATTTAGTGGAATTAAATATAAAACTGATTCGAATTAAACCAGAATTTTGCCTGTAAGGAAACTGACATTAAGTAATACTCGAGAAAATCACCTTATTAATAAGAAAAGTGCATGTTAGCCCTGGAGTTGTATTGGATCAAAGGAAAGCTGTGGAATATATTAGGGCCAAATATCCAATTAATCGGGTTTTGTGTAATGTATATTCCATACCTCAAGGAAGTATGTCAATCGTGTAGGATAATATATTCATTAGCCAAATGCTATACAGAATTATTGTGGGATGTGTCGATAACGATGCATTTCATGGTACATTCATGAAATCTCCTTTCGAATTTAAACATTACGAAAATTTCGTAGGTGTTTACGTAGATGATCAGCTAGCTTAACATAATCCTATGGAGCTCAAAATAATTATATCAAAGGATATCATAGTTTATTTAGCGGAACTGAAACATTTCCGTCAAGACCAGGACCTTTTTATATCGAGGAAAGAGTATATGAACGGAAACAGGTTATTTGCTTTTAATTTCTCACCTGATGTATGCGATGAAAATCACCTGAAATTGATCAAACACAGTAATATCATCCTCGAAATAAAATTTACTAAGGCACCGAGTGAAACCGTTTGTGTATATATTTTTGCCAAATTCGATATGGTTATAAAGATAAACAAAGCAAAATTATTGTGTACGATTTTGGAAAATAAAAATGGATGGAAATCAAATATATTTCATTCGATTGCGTGGCACTGTAATCTCCCCTTTTTTCTGCAGAGTTTTCGCATCGTACACTGTAACTGAGTTAAAGAAGAAAAATCTATATGTAAGTAAATTTGAACGAATCTTCGCAACAAGGATCACACTGGCTGGCTTTCTATCACGAAAACAAAAGTCTCAAGTTTATTAGAATCATACGGACATCATCAGAATATTATGGACTACCAATTCGAGACTAGGTTCCCTCAGAAGGCAACATAATACCAAATATAATTAAATTTTTAAAAGACTTTGGTTTTACCCCATTCATATAATTTTATATTTTATATTTATCTCTATCACAAATGAATTTTTATTCGGCTTAACGAAAAAATAATTTCTTAACCTTGTGTTTGGCACATTATATCCCAAGAAAATTCATTGCTATAAATGTAACCAAACAACCAAACTCTCAGAGGGCTCATCTTCCTCAGATGAGTACAGGCATCAGGATCTGAGGTACCTCAATGATATTGTTTTTAACTTCTCCCGCTTTTCTTCTTTGCCATGTGTTTTGGGAAGATTTCGGGTTTATTTTTCGTGGTATAGGCAGAAAATATTTCTTTCTAACATTTTCTTTTGCTTCTTTTTGTGTAGTCCATTAACATATGTCTTCAATTAAAATAAAAATATAAAAATATTTAAAAACAAAAAAAAAATCAACTTTGTGATGTCCAATCAAACATTAACAGGCCGGTAACGTATCCATACCCATCTCCTGCGTGCCTAGCTTCGGCATTACGGGGCCAAAATACATCTAAAGCGGAGGTACTAAGTTGGAAATCCCTTGGAAATGTTTGGAAAAGGCCCTGGATTTGATAGGGTGTGCGAGGAGAAGAGTTGCATCCGCCGTCGGTAGCAGTTTTGGAACGTCATCCTATAAAATGTTACCAGAGGGAGAGCCTTGGTTGCGTATGGCTGGATGGTGTGTCCTTCCTCCCATTTTGACCCATCAGGGGACGCATCTTCAGATGAGTACGGATATCACAAACCAGAGGTACCTCAGTGATCTTTTTTTCCCTCTTCTCTCCTCTTTTTTTTTTCTTTTAAGTGTTTTGCTTTGGGGGTTTTCCGTTTGATATTTTGTGATATCAGGCGGAAAACAGTTTATTCTAACCCAGTGTTATTTCTTATCTGTGTTTGTGATAACTCTTGGGTTTCTAAATAAATAAAAAAAAATTAAAAATAAAATTTTAGCAAGTTTATAAAAATATTTAAAAATAAATCTTTGTGGTGTCTCTACTAACACACTAAAAGGCAGACGGCGTATCAGTGCTGATCTCCTGCGTGCCTAGCTCCGGCAATACGGGCCCCAGTACCCCTCATGCGGAGGTACCTAGTGGGAGACCGCATGGGCGTGATTGGAAAAGGCCATGGTTAGGGAAGGGTGTGCGAGGAGAGGAGTTGCGTGCGCCGTCGGTGACAGTTTCGGAACGTCATCCTCAAAATGTTCCCAGAGGGAGAGCCTTGGTTTCGTGTGTCTCTGATCACAGTCCCCCTCAGGGGGCTCATCTACCTGAGATGAGTACGGGCTTCACAACCCCCAGGCACCTCAGTGATCTTTGTTTTCCTCTTCTCCCCCCTCAGATGCTCCCGAGTGTCCTTCCTGCCATGTCCCTTACTCGCATCATCACATTTTAATTGACTGTCCGGTGTTTGATCATCATCGCCGGACTTTTTTTCAATCATCTGTTTTAAAACTGTCTGACTTGGTGGGGGAAAATCCCCACCATAATTTATTTGCCTTTTTACGTCATATTGGCCTTTTACACCACATTTGATTTTTAACTTTTTATCTTTTGTGTGTTATTTGTGTTTGTCTTGCGTTTTTAAGGCTGTTACTTTTGAATAATTTTTAACAAGTGTTTGGCGCAGCATAGCCTACTTTGGCTCTTGCGCCATTAAAACTTACTATCACTCACTCACTCACTCAAACGATATCAGGCACAGTTACCGGCTCGATTCTTCCTGCAGTGTCTACACTGCTGAAGCAGTCGCCATTTACTGTGCCCTTAGATTAGTCGAGAAGTCCAGTTCTCGAAAGTTCGTCATATATACTGACAGCAGGAGCGTCCTGGAAACATTGGCACATCTTGACGATCGAAGTCATCCTATCGCGGTTGAAATTGCTGACGTTATTTGCAAGCTTTATAGCAGGGGTTATGACTTAAAATTCTGCTGGATACCTAGTCATGTAGGTATTTTAGGAAATGAACAAGCGGAACAATGTAAAAGCTGCAAACTCCCTGTATCGGGAATTTTCCATCCCGATACTGGAAACTGCAAATGCTGTGCATTCTTCACCTGTCGAAGTGGCCAATGTAATCGGCCACTCTTTTGCTAGTGTGTCAAGCTCCGATTCTTACAGCGCTACATTTTTAGCGACTAAGAATCGTTCTGAGCAGACACCTATCAACTTCAGGTGTCGGCAACCACTCCCTTACAACTGTGACTTTGACATGTGGGAATTGAGAAAGGCTCTGTCCTTGGCTCACAATACCAGTCCAGGCTCTGATGGTATAACATACGATATGCTTCGCCACTTGAGCGAGGATTCACTTGTCAGTCTCCTTTACCTATTCAACCGAATATGGAGGGAGCATGTGTTTCCTAGCCAGTGGCAGGAAGCAATCGTTATTCCTATTCTGAAGCCTGG
>BMAW01097748.1:0-12962 GCA_019974015.1 Nephila pilipes | reverse complement strand
AGCTTAGATATCAGTTTCGTTCATCAAACTGTTTTCGCCAATATAAATGAAAAACTAATGATAAAACTTATTGGCAGCGTTGTTTTTTTAATACTTATGATTTTAAAAGCTTTAGCTAAATTTTTAAAAAAGAATATGAGGTACCAAGAAGAAGGAGGGGGGCGACTTTATTAAAGATTACTTTCATTGTCGATTGATTTTATGTTTGAGGAATTCCTACAAAGTTAATTCAATTACATCTTCGTATTTTTAAGTTATTATTATTTTTAATGTAATATATATTATTAATTTTAATTTACTTCTGGGCAAATATGTGACCCCAAATTCAGATTCTCAATAGATTTTCAATGAGATCGAGTAAAAAAATCCGGAAAGTTAAGATCTGGTCATTCTGCCCCCCCCCCCCCGGGGGGGTTTTTTTTTTTTTTTTTTGCCGAAGGCACGTCTTTTCTAAAAGAGATTGGCTTGTTCCACCCTCCCCAAGGAACAGCATTTTCTAAAAGTCTTCAAGCTGGTTCATCCCCTGTAAACTTCTGCTGCACTGTGTCTGACGGCGCCAAAAAATGTTAAATGAAAGGAACGGAACGGAACGTGACTTTATATTGGGGTGCATAACTCTCACGGGCTTTAATCCCCAGTTTTAATTAATTAGTTGGAGATGACACAGAACTTTGGTTTTCAGCTTGCCCAGAAGTTAATTCAAAAATTGAAAAAATAATGAATTGCCAGAGTAAAAAAGTTAAACGAGCAATGCTTAGTTATTAATTTTACAATTAAAATTAAAAGTTATAATAACTATGAATCAGTAAATTTTTAAAAATTTAAAATTAAATTTAAATTTAAGTTATTAGATATTAGAATCTGAGTAGTCCATTTTATTTGCAGAATGGACATAAAGGTATAGTCAGAGTGCTGACGACGAGAAAGAGAAGATTCTTGAAGGTGGTTTCTTTTTATCTTAAAAGTTTTAAATTTTAAAATTGAAGTTTTAAATTTTTTTTAAATAAATGCTATTGATTAATATTACTGTTAAGTGAGGCTAATACTAGTGGCGTTGGTAGAAGTATTCTGACTTAATCCTCATGTCTAGTTAAGAAGAAATTGAAGTCGGTTTTTGATTGTGAAGATGGAGCGTTCCTATTGGTTGCTGGGTACGCTCCTATTGGCTTTTGATGATGCATGTCATTTTGAAGTAGATTTTGGCAGGAAACGGTGTAGAAAAATGATGATGATGAGAAATTGAGAATTAATCAAGTAGTATTTCACGTGGTCTGTGCAGAAGTTGATTATTATTGATTGGAGTATATTTCTCTATTGCCTGAATGGTTCTGTTGGTGGAGATATCAATTTTATTGTAGAAGTTTTTCGCTAGTTTTTTGATGAATTGCTTGAGGGTTGGGAAATTTAATGAATTTCTGATATCGGCAGTGCGCATGTACCAGTGTGCTTTTACTATTGTTCGTAGGATGCTGGATTGAGAGCTTTCTAGGATATCCATAGTAGTAGGTGCACAGTGGGCCCAGACAGGGGAGGCGTAAGTCAGGATAGGTCTAAGCATCAGTGCATAGATAAACATCTTGTTGGTTCTATTTAATGTAGAGTCTCTCACGAGAAGGGGAAAAATTTTACTGTCTGCTGCTTTATATTGCTGCTTAATTAGTATTACGCGTTGTTTGAAAGTGAGTTTCTTATCTAACGTAACACCGAGGTATTTTGTAGACCCGGACCAGGGGATTTTGTTATTATTTAAATATATGTCAGGTTCAATGTTTCTATTATTTTTATTAAAGAAGACGGCCTCTGTCTTGGAAACATTCAGGGCTATTTTCCAAGTTGAGTACCATACTTCTAAGTCTTTGAGATGGTTCTTTAGTGCTTGGCCTATGTTTTTCGGGAAGCAGTGACGTGCTAGTATCGCAGTGTCATCTGCGTACACGCAGAGAGTTGTGTCTGGGTGTTTTGGGATGTCGTTCACGAAGTAGTTGAAGAGGGTCGGCGATAAAATTCCTCCTTGCAGGACTCCTGCTGCGATATTTCTTGGTGAAGAGTAGATTCCATTGATGATGACAGAGAAATTTCGATTTTCTAAATAAGATTTGATAATTTTGATTAGGTGGGGGTGTATTAATTTTTATTAGTTTATAAAGTAGACCAGTATGCCAGACCCGGTCGAATGTTTTCTGAATATCAAGGAAAACTGCACTTGTGAGTTGTCCTTTGTAGAATCGAGTTTTAACTAGTTCCACCACTCTGAGTAGTTGGTGTGATGTGGAGAGCTCTGGAACGAATCCATGCTGTTCGTGGATCAGGATGTCATTTTCACTATTGAATTTGCTCAGTCTATTGTGGATAATTTTTTCTGCGATTTTTCTTAGCACTGAGAGGAGGGATATAGGTCTGTAGTTTTCAGGTTTAGTTGGATCTTTTCCAGGTTTCCGGATCGGTATGATTGTGGCAGTTTTCCAAGAATCCGGAAAGTGACCGATGTCTAGCATATTTTGGATGATATTTCTGAGTTGGTAGATGCAGAGATACGGAAGATTTTTAATCATTTTGTTTGTGATACCATCCTTACCTGGTGCTTTATTAATTTTTTCGATTTTGATGTAATTTGCGATTTCTGGAGCAAGTGGTAGAGTGGGTGGGGAGGAGTTTTCGAAGTTTTCTTTATTCGTGAAGAATTCGTGAACGACGTGTTTCACTGTGCTATCATGTGTTGGTGAATTTAGATCGTTTAGTTTAAACTGACTCTGAAGTGCGTCAGCGAGTGTTTCAGATTTGTCTGCGTCACTCAGGGTGATACCAGTTGGGCCGTTCAGGGCGGAAACAAGGGGTCTTCTCTTTCTGAGTGCTTTTGACATACTCCATAGAGTGCAGTTTTCAGCATTCAGGTTTTCAAGAGTTTCTTCCCAATCTTTTTGTTTGCGTAAGTGCACTTTACGCCTTATTTCGTTTTGAATTATGTTTAAATTTTGTTTATCAGCAGGGAATCTTGTGAACTGTCAAAGTTTTTTGGCTTTGTTCCTTTCTTGAAAAAGGTTTCTAAGCTATCTACCGATAAATGTCTGTTTGTTTGTCTGGATTGGTTTTGAGGCGTTTTGGATGTGCACTTAAAATCTTGTGTGTTAGTTTGGCTACTTCAATTTCAATCTCCTCTATTCTGTGTGCTTTGGGGAGTGTAAAAGTGTTGATGGTTGTGTCAAGGAGTATTTTTCTAAACAATTCCCAGTTGGTGTGGAGCTTCGGCGAAGGAAGCTTAAACTTCTCTTGAGAAGCAAAGTGAATGAGAACTGGGTTGTGATCGCTATTTAACTCCGGTAGCGAGTGTATCTGCAAGGGCCAATCAAAGTTCGCCGTAAGAGCAATGTCGATGGTGGAGGCGGAGTTATGTCCGAATCGTGTTGGAGTGGGCGGGGCTAAGATATCTATGCCGTTCTGATCGGCAAAGTTT
Source organism: Nephila pilipes (assembly GCA_019974015.1). Taxonomy (NCBI): domain Eukaryota; kingdom Metazoa; phylum Arthropoda; class Arachnida; order Araneae; family Nephilidae; genus Nephila; species Nephila pilipes. Next base: position 9,511 of record BMAW01097748.1, on the reverse strand, counting down.
TCAAGTGCATTACCTCTCGATGAGTTGTAAGTGCAGCCCCAGGTAGTATGCTTAGCATTTAAATCTCCGCATATTAATGAAGTCGACCCTAGTTTTAGAATAGTATTTATGTCTGTTGGAACGTGAGTGACTCTGACAGATGGGGGTATATACATCGAGTAATGAGTATTGGGTTTCCATCCGTTGGGGTGAGGACAACGATAGTTGCTTCTGCACCGTTTAATGTGGGTGTTAGGATATTATAGTGTGGGAGAGGTTTCTTAATAAGAATTGCAGTTCCGCCAAATGGGCGATTGTTTGTGGTGGGTCTGTCATTTTTATATGTGGTGTAGTTTGGAATTGAAAATTTCATTCCTGGTCCGAGATGTGTTTCTTGGATTAGTATTAAGTCAGGGTTGTGCTTATCTATGAAGTTCCTTAATTCTACTTCGTGGAACTTTACACCTTGGGCATTCCAAAACACCAGTTTGAGTCCGAGAAGGGTGAATTTTAATTATTGGAAGTGGGTGATGTCGCGACTACACCCGATATGAAAATGTTGAGCTTGTCGAAGTCGCTGGTGACTTTCGACATGTTGTTTAGGGCTTCGAATATTTTCGGGAATTTATTAAATAGGTTTTGTAGTTCTGCAATGGCTGTAATGAAATTAAAGTTTCCTGGTTGTGGGGTGGTAATAGGGGCAGTAGCCGGTTCAAACTGGTGTTTGGCTTCGGCTGACATTTGGGCTATTTGTTTCGCCATCTCTTGGGTGGTTTCGTTACTGCAAATGATCGCAAAAGTAACACCTGCAGTTACCGGTCGGGTGGGAGGGAGGTTCCTGTTTTCCGTTTTCTGAGTAGACTGACCTTTTGCTGGTTTCTTTTTAGGGAACAGAGGGCATTCCTGCCAAGAAGCCATATGGTTAGAGTTGCAATTAATGCATAGTGGGTTTTCTAACCTTTCTTTAATAGTGCATTCCCCAGTGCGGTGGGTTTCACCGCACTTGAGGCATCTGGCATTCATTCTGCAATTATGTGAAGAATGGTGGAAATAATTGCAGTTGTAACACTGCGTAGTTCCTTGCTTCTTTTTAAAAGGTACTATCTTGACAATGATGTGCATGATGGATTGTACATTATAGATTTCCAGGACGTCATCTTCCCTACGGATTTCTACCAAAAAAATGGGGAGTGGGAATTTTGTTTTTAATTGCTTGAGTTGAACGACCTTCTCTACCTTGACGCCTTTAGAGATAAGGTCTTCTTTGATGTCCTCCACATCAGCGTGCACTGGGAGTCCTTTTACACAAATTTTCAAAGGACGATTATTTAGGGGTTGAATCACGAAGTATTAAGCCTTTAGATTGGTCAGGAGAATGGTAATTCCACGGTGATCATCTTCTGAGTTGAGTGAGACTTTTATATACTGTCCCGATAGCTTGCAAACTAAATTCGGGAATTCCCTGTTTATGGCCTGGATGATGATGTTGTAGTTCTGGGTAAGCCTAAGCATTACCGGTTGAATCTTTGGAGGTGTGGGGGGATGTCAGCGTCCCCATATTGGGATCAATTGCCCCCAACGCATTGAAGCTATTGCTCGTGGTTAAGTTTACATTATTATTTTCATTAGTGACTGCCGTTTTTGCAGTTTTTGTAGGCTTTTGAAAACCATTTGCGTCAATGACGCGTTGAGCTTTGTGAGCTCTAGTTTGGCTAACTGCAGAAAGTGATGCGGCTTTGTTTTCAGTTAAACTGCATGACTCAGCCATGCGTTTCCTAAAATTTTTAATAGCAGATTTGCTATGTTTCTGGCAATTCTTTAAAGGGCAAGGAGAAATAAAGTTCATCTCACCTGGAATTTTTTCCAGTTCTGCTTGGCAGGTTTTCTTTTGCTGATACAGGTCCTCTAGTAGTGTTTGGGATCTGACTTCTGGGTCCTTTTCTTCTATGTCTATGAGTCCGTTTAGGTTTTTTCGATTCTTTGTCTGATAATTTTTTCTTGCTTAGCAAGGATGGTGTGAGTGTAGCAAATTTCCTTTGCTGCTGGTGGTTGGTCGTTGCTCTCCGGAGTCACCGTTCCAGTGTCCATCGCATCGTTCTGCTCCTGGGCGCCCACGTTAGGCTTAGAAAGCTCCATAGTTTCGTGCGTCTGTCCTCCTTGAAGTCCAAACGTCGAATCTTAAATGAAAGCAGACCAAGGATACCACTTCCCCCAAAATAAGTGGTCAGTCTGCTGAGGCCCCTTTTAGATCATATATTAGCTTTTCCCTTTTCACAGGAGGAAGTCATTTCAATGGGAAGTGGGGTTGAAACGAAAATGGAAAGTTATTTTAAAGTATAAAGGTGTTGGACAGGGTAGAAAGAGGATGAATCAGCTGTTCTATCGTACTGTTTAGCTCTCTTCTTTTTAAGGGAGGAAAATTAAAAGGGTATCGGTAGTTAAAATGCTCTTGGTTATGGTTGGATTCAAAGAAAGTAATTTTCACAGGATTTATAGGGAAAGCATGGATTTCATTGCTGTGTGCAAAAATAGACAAGGCTTGGATAAGAGGATTTCTGTAGTTAGTTCGTAGGAGCGTCTAGAAAGATAAGCAATATGAGTGTTAATCTGGAGATTCGAAGGTCTTTAAGGATGGCCGTGTTTCTAATGTATCAGTCGGGGGAATCTTTTCCGTCTTGTCAGAGGGACTACTTCTTACCGAATCTGACTCGGCATTGTCAATTTGAGTGGTGATTGTATTGTAGTGTTTGTTGATAACTAGTAAGGACGCAAAATATACCTTCTTGGAAACCTGAACGTTTTCTCTTTCTTATAGATTCTCAAATATTTTAGTTACCATTAAAATTTCTTCGTTTCCCACCTTATTAGTGTAATTGAAATTGACAAAAAGAGAAATTTAAATTATCTAGCATGTTTTTGTATCACTTGGTAAATATTATCTTAAAGATATTTAATGTGTATTCTTAATAAAATGTATCTACATATATTTACCAATAGATATTTAGAATGCATTCCTGTTTTGCTGTTATTTAAGAGTAAGTGAATGATATATTCTTATTTATTCTATTTTATGATAACTTAATAATAAACTTTTATAAATATGTATACAAAACTTTCCTTAAATATGTAGGGGGGGCAGTTAAGACAGAGCAGAATTTTTTTTTTTTACAAATTATCAACTTCTGTGCGAAATAATTTTTGTAATCGTATATAAGTATAAATTTAATTATTTATTTTCGTAGAAATTATGCCTTATTTCTTAAAAATATTCAATCTCTTAGCGAAAAGTTAATTGTAATTTCTCTTGAAAACTTTTACCTTTTTTATACATTTCATTCGTTTTATTAATGTCGCACTTATAAGCAAAATTAAGGAGGAAGAAAGGGGGAGGTTTTATAGAATGTAAACCATAATTAATAAATTCTTTATTCCTCAGGTTGACTTATTAAGAATACTTTGCTTTTCTAATGGGATTTTGTAAGAAAACATACCATTGTTAATAAAATTGTATAAATTAATTTCTATTGAAGAATGATTTGTAATAAGAATTATGAAGAAAAAATTGCCTAGAAATTTTGATCATTATTTTTATAGCTGTAATTTCTTTTTTAAAAAAGTGTTTTATGTATATATAAATGTAAGAAAGTTTAAATTTATAGTTTCTTATAATAATAAGAGTGATTATTTTAAATTAGACAGAAATAAGTACTTTACATGCTTTTGGAAATCATAGAAATAAGTTATATATTCGACTTTATACTGATCTGGAATATGTCCATTACTCATAATTTTTCATTTTTTCATGCATCTAAATTCTTAATATTTTTACTGTTCCAATTTACAGAAGAAAGTGTTCCCTTTGATTCAAATCATACAATATTCTGGAGGCAAGTTTCATCTAATATAACTCTCACATTGTTATCTTTCAGAGCATTGTCAAGTCCAGTTGCTGCTTATTCTTTTATGGTACGTTTATAAAATATTTCATCCATAAAATGTTTCTAAAAGTTATTCTGATAATTAATATGCTACAAAGCATATTTTTACTAAATACTTAGTATTTTGTGTGCACGTTTTTATTACATTTTTTTGGCACATATTTAAAATATTTCTCTGTCATTTTTAAGAGTTAAATATGACATTTGCTATCAATTTTAGCATTTTCGTTCCGAAAATGAAAAATTACCTTACGATAACATTTCATGATTATTGAATTTATAGATTTTCATTGCAAAAGCTACGAAAATTTTTAATCGAATTTTAGGTTATTGTAATCATTACTTTCATTTTTTTAGAGAGCTTAAAACGAGAAATAATATATCTGATATAAATTTTGATAGAAACGCTTTCTTTCTTTATTTTGTTATTTTCAATAAAACTTAATAATGTAACTTAATTTAGAGTAATTTTCTTATGTTTCAGATGCATCCTTCAATAGAAAATATAAATGTATTTGATATTGGTTCCTTGAAGGAAAAAACCGTTAAAGATATTTTAACGGAAGCAAAAGTATTGCATGATAGAATTTCGATTCCGAAGAGTCGCATTTGTGATAATGAGACTTCTGCACAAATAAGGATTCTATTCGAAAATTCAGTTGGGAATGGATTTGTAAGAATAAATATCGATTCAGATGCTTGGGAAAAGTAAAGTGATTTATCTCAAGTATAGACGAGGAAAAGTTTTAATATAAAATGTAGATTTTTGAGATTTTTAAATCCCCTTCCCTTTTTTTTAAATTGTTTTGCAATTCAATAAATATTCTTCACTGCTGTTAGTTACATTTCATCATTTAGTTTAAGAAATGTCTTTTAAATTTTTATGAAGTGTAGAAAATTAATTAAGAATATTTATTCATTTAATTCCTCAGGAAGTAAACATTCTGTCTTTTCATCTTCTGTGTTTGTAATAGATATATAATTTCAGTCATGACAGTTTTATTTCATTTGAACAATCAGAATTAAAATATGTGTTTGGAACATATTTTAATACAAGTGTGTCTCATTTAACATTTAAAAATTAGTAAAACCAAACAATTAACCTTGAAATATTTGACTGATCTTTTTAAAGCATTAATTTAGCAAACAAGAATGTCTCAATAATCAAATCAGTCTTTTTATATGCTTATCAATTTCCCAAGATCTGCATGAAAATACTAATATAAATGAATTCTTTCGATCTTTTATTGTATTTTATCTGAGATCAGCATTTACCTCAAAAATAATTTTATTAATAGGAATACATGATGATATGTTTATTAATAAATTAAGTAGGTGTACTTTTTTTTGCCTTTTCTTTGTTAACAAAATTGAAAATGTTGTAGCTATTCTCTGTCAAATAATAATTTGTTAAAACAAAAACTAAGTTTTCTTAACTGTTACAGATAGGGGTAAACATTATTGTATTTTTTAATGTATTATATAGATATATATACGCTCACGACATTTTTATGACAAATATAATTTTTTTTATTAAATATAGTTCATTTCAAACTTTTCGAAATATATATTCTAGATAGAAGAATCTCAATATATTTCTATTTTATTTGTGCATAAAAGTCAACTAAACTATTCAAAAAATTCACCGATACTTGAGTTACTTGATATTGCATTTGAAATAATTGATAGTGTGTGTGATATGACATTTGATTTCATATATATTATACTGCAATAAAATGTTATTAAAACGCATTCTAAAAAAAAGAAAATTTAGTATTTCTGCTTGTTTTCAATCCTGAAAATAATCAAATTTATTTAGTTATTTTTTTAATCCTTGTGACTTAACAAATCTAATTATGACGTTGATTGGAACATTAATTTTTGAAGTTTTACCAGGAGAAAAGAGTAATTTCTTAAAAATTCTACTTTTTCCTTAATAATTTAAGATTCCAAGTTATACGATCACCTTGTTTATATTTTTCGCCTTTAGTGCTAGTACAATATCTTTTTAAAACAATATTCAAGTTTCTAAGCCTTAAAATAAAAATAATTAATTCTTTATTACTATTAAAATATTTATTTATATATATATATATATATATATATATATATAATATTTTAATAGTAATAAAGAATAGAAAACAATACTGAGTTAAGACACTGTACCGTAGTTATATTTACTTCAAAATTGCATATATAGCTATTAATTTTAATATTTCTTTAAAAAAAAAGTGTATGAAATATTCACTGTTATACATTATATCAGTTGTGAGTAAATTCAGTACAATTAAACAAAACTTAGTGAGGAATTTGATCATTTCGAAATATACAAGAACGATCTTCAGGAGGAAAAAAAAACGAATTACTAAAACTAACTTCCATTTGCTACTACATAAATATATAACTTCATTTTACTTCTTAAAATTGGTAAATACTTTTTAAAAAATATTTTTGAATGGTTCATTTTAATATGATAGAATAAAAAAGAAAAAAAAATTACATAAAACTCTTTCAACATTGAGATAGTTTCTAGAGATATTAGTTTATTGAAATGATAAATCTTAACATTTAGAAAAAAAAATTAAAATGTACTTAATTTGTTAAGAAAAGAATTTTAAAATTTTGAATACGTTAACATGAGATAAATTTAGAATCCACTAACATTTTTTCATTCATATGATAAATTATTCTCTGCTTAGTAAAATGTTGCTTGATCATATTTCCATCAGATAAAACGCTTCATAGTAGACTCTTTTGAAAATCCTATCTGCCAGGGGTCGAATTCTTATTTGATCATTAAGAATTTCTGCATTTATTATAAGCGATATTTATTTTCAACAACTTCACCTGAAGGATTTCATTATCTGGAACAACAGACTAATTTTCCAAAGCTGTTTACTAATGAGATTATTTTGGTAAACCTATTTTATCTTATTTTAAGTTACTTTTTTTTAACAGAAAAAAAAAGAATGGAAAATAAAAATAATACTGCGTTAAAGCACTGTACCGTAGAGTTATATTTACTCCAAAACTACATCTTTAAGTATTAATTTTAATATTTTTTGAAAAAAAATTATATGAAAGATTCGATGTAATACACTAAATCAGTTATGAATAAGTTCAAAACAATTAAGGCAAAATTCAATATAGAATTTGATCATTCCGAAGAATACGAGAATAATCTTCAGTAATCCAATAATTACGAAGATAAAAAACTCAATTTTTAATGTTAAGGGATAAAAATTATTTATTCTAGTACTTACGGTATTGAAAATCACACAATTTTTTTTAACAATTTTAATTACTCTTAACTAATTTCGATTCGATATTTACTACACAATTTCAATGTACTTCTTCAAATTGGTAAGTATTTCTTTAAAAAAAAATTTTTTTTTGGTTCATTTAAAATATCAAACAAAACTTTCAGGTAAGCAGCAAGAAGATAGCTGGAGAGCGATTAAGCCGAAAACACTTTTCTGAAAGCAAGATCGCAGGATCACGCAAGTTCTTACGAACTTCAATTTATTTTTTCTATTCGAATCAAATTGCTTTAACCTAATTTCTATATACTTTTATTACATAATTAATTTACTTCTTCCAATAGGTAAGCATTTTCTTAAAAATATTTTTCAATGATTCATTTTAATAGGAAGAAAATGGCTGGAGCGCAGTTTAGACGACAACGCTTTTCAGAAAACAAGACCTTTTGAAAAATGGTAAACGTCCAGAAAAAACTGAGTATTGATTGAATGACTGATTGATTGAAGAAGGGGTGTAGGGCAACAAGGGCCATTATCCCAACTGTGTATTACTACGCAGAGAGTTTTCCCCGCGGATCGTTTTGCGCTCGGTTGCTACAAATCGGTTTCTCCCAAGGACAACGCATTGGCGATCAGCCTTTAACTAGAAATTAGGATTTGGCGGGGGGAAATCTTCAACCCCGTAAACTAAAGATTCCCCTCTGTGTTTCTTATGTACCAGTGTGCTCTTACTATCATTCTAATGGTTGAATTTTGGAATTTTTCTAATAAATCTAGTGTTGTGTCAGCACAATGCGATCAGATTGAGCTAGCATAGGTCAGGATAGGTATTACTACGCAGAGAGTAATCTTCCCCTCTCGCTGCCCATCGTCTCTGGCATGGTTACTACAAACTGGTTCATCTCAAGGACAACACCTGGATGTTGAACCTCTTACTAGAAATGAGATTTTGGCTGAGGAAAACTCTTCAACTCAGGTTTCTATAATTTCCCCAATGTTTTTGAGGACATATTTGATGCCTGCTTTCACCTAATTTTCAAAAATATTCCAATATAAATTTCTTTTAAAATTCTTTTATTGGATTAATGTAAAGCGTGGGGCTAATTGCCATTGTCACTCTATTTCCCATAAAATCAACCAACCAATAAAACATGTATAAAAATTAATTCATTTTACAACAACAATAATTACATTTATCTTAAAATATATCTAATTTAATAATTCATCGTTTGTGAAATTCAGTTAAGTAATTAAAAATTTGCTTTTATTTTATAAGAATATTTTTGTCAACTTCAATATTTTTCGATTGCTGTGATGCTAATATTTAATTGAATAATTTAAATAAATATTTTTTATAATTTAGCGCCTTTGACGGCCTAAAGCTGTTTTTTTATAAAACTTTACATCGAACATTTTTTTTTATTTTATTTAGTGTAATTATTTCTATAGCTAAAAATTATTCATAAGTTTAAAGTTTGATAATCCAAACATTTTTCATACAAATCGTTGCCATCAAAAACTAATATTACTTTTCCTGTTTCTGAAATCTTTTATTCAATTGCATTTGTACTTCGAATTCTACACCGGTTGTACTAATTGTCGCCATTTCTTTTTCGTGTTTGCTCGATGTGTATATCGTGTTAATTCACTTATTTTTGAATAAATTCCTGCAATTGTAACATATTTATAAAAAATTCTGGTGTTCTTGCACATTTGCTGATTTTGCAAAATGGACAGGTGAGTTAAATTTTCGAAATTAGACAAAATGGTTTTGTCTATCTAACGAAATACACATTTTTTTTTTTACCTGTAACGCTAATGCTGTGTTTTTTTTCGAAATATCAAATGTTTTCAAACGATTTTTTGAATGATTTTATTTGTTTGTGCATGTTGTATTCTTGTGTTATGGTGTGTTTGAATAAAAGTATGGAACTCTTACATTTGTTATATTGCTCTCTTAATTCTAAATAAGGAACACAATGCTCTTGACTAATATTTTATTTATATCTGTTTTAAAAACAGATATTTTAATAATATATTTGTATGGTCATTAATATGTTTAAAATTGTTCTTTATCGATTGCTATTGTTTGTAGAGCAAACTTATGAAGATAGCTGCTTCCTTTATTTCGGTCTGTTTCATGCAAAATTTATAAGCATAGTTCGATAAAATTCTGAGTTTTAAAGAAAAGTGCTTTCGTACATTTACAATTTTTTTGTAATTTTTAGTATCCAAATAATAATACTCTTATTATTATTTATTTATTTTGCTAATGACAAATGATGAAAGGATCGGATAAGCAAAATTTTCAAAACATTTTTTTTGTACGAGTTT
>BMAW01097743.1:159620-171980 GCA_019974015.1 Nephila pilipes | reverse complement strand
GTAACTATTTTATTTTTGAATATTATTTCATGCATAATGATGGAACAAAATATTTCTTAACATGTATCACTCATTTATTTATTTTTTTTATAAAATACACTAATTTTTACAAAATAGGTTCACGCTAATTATCATTTTTATTAATAAATACACTAAGCGCATTTTTGCCTAAAAATTAAAAATAATGATTTCTAAATTTTAAATATATTTTCAAGATTTTAATTTACACAACATATCGTCTTTGCATACAATAAGTCAAAGCAATGAACTACTCAAGTTGGTAATAAAAGGAATAATGAATATGTAAATTAACGCACATTCAACAAACAATAATTAAGATAATATCAATCAATTCATCATTCTGTATATATATAACTTAGGCTTTTATTAAGAAAAAAAACTTTTATAATAACACACCATTGCGGACAGTAAACGATTTCGGACGGTCGAAAAACAAATAAATTTAATCACGCAATGTCAGCAAAATCCGAATTACAACTCTAGTTTAGCATATTAAAATCAATTACTAACATGACAAGTTGGAAGAAAACATTTTAAAAACATTCAGTTATTAATATTTTTAAAACTATCATTGAACACAAATCGCATTTTTATATTATTCCTTTAAATACACATTAGATTATATTCAATAAATTAGCTGTTTAGACATCAAAATAAAACACAAAACTAAGCTGTTAACTATCACTATATTAACACGTATCCATGTACAAAGTAATCCACATCAAAATAAAACAGAAACGTTAAATTTAATTAAAATTCTTTTACTAACTTGGACAGCCATTTGTGCGATGATACAGAATTTTTCTTTTAATAGAACAAGATTTTCTCAATAAATAATTAAGAGAATTGCGCTTATCACAACAATACTCAATATCTTGTATTGAGTAGTAAACAAACCGCACTGCGGGTGAAGTAGGGCGAAGTTAAGATTTTGAAAATTGTGATACATAGTATATTAGATCGATATAAACTTTTCTTTTTTTTTTTCTTCTGGGGAGAAAGCGAACTACTTTCTACTAACGCCAAAAATTTATTGAAATTGTGTGAAATATGAATTTTAATCATTGATGGGTTTTTTTTCTCATTTTTTTAAGGAACTAAATAGGAATTTTAAAAATAGTGGTCACGAAAAAAGTTATCTACTTAAAGACCTTTCTGAAAGGGATAAATCACATATCTGTAAAACTAAAAACGCAAAAGAAAATTTTGTTCATATTGTCATCATGACAAAAGCAAAGCTTCAATTTTAAGAGATCTTTTTCAGCTTTCATTTAAGGAATATCCTCCAATTTCGCTGAGCAAAATACTGAAATAACTATTTGTTTCATTTCTTCTGTTCTGTTTATAAGAAAAACTAGAATTGAAAAAAAAAAAAATAGTGTGAAGAACCTCATTTATATTTCTTTTTCTCATTTTGATTTAATACATGGGACCAGTGTGATTGTGGCTAGTGTCAGCATATCCTTTGTTGCTTCCAAATCCTATGGAATCAACCAATTAAGTGGAGCTCATTTTTTTAATAATAACTCTTATGAATCTGTAAATAGTTAATCTCCGAAAGCAACCGATGTGGATGTGATCATCTATTTAATAACGTCGTCCTAAGAAGAAACATGAGGGCTATTGGGGACGAATGTCGTAATTTTGATCCTTAGTCAAGTGACAAGGACGATACCTGTAATGGCACCTCCCTCTCTTAACATCCACATCATTGTAATAGAAGGACCTGAGAACTCGTCAATATTTAATGTACATTATGACGGGTCTTTAACAGCATCAGTGTTCAATCCTGCGACTTAACAAAACAACGCCGACCACAAGTCCATGAACATGACCACTAAGCTACCGTGACCACCAACTGATTGGAAGAATGATTTTGAAAGATGTGATTTGTGTACACTGACTTCCTTGTGTTGTTGGTTTTCAATAATTTTTTGATCTTTTTTTCTTTCTTTTCTTACCGTATAAACAAGAGGTAAGGGCCAGAGGCTGTTTCTCATATTTCTGTTGGACTTCGGAAAGTTCATCAATTATTTCTCCCTTTTATTTTGGATATATGGCGGAAACTCGAGATGAATCACTACGCGTTCAATATAACGGATATCGATGATCAAAACAAAATAATGAATGATAGCATGGTGAACGTAGGAGATAAATAAATACTTTAAAGTCCCTAAAAAGACAAATAACTAATAATAAGACTTGGAAATAGGAACATTACTGGTGTCTCCAAATTAATAAGAGAATAAACAAAGTTTAGTTTAGTTTTTATTAAAGTCACACTAGAAGCAATACGAGGGCTATTGGCGACGGACCTCGTAATTTTGAACCACGGTCAAGTGACGAGGACGATACCTGAGCTGGCACCCCTCTCTCCTAACATCCACACCATGCCAACGGGAGGACGAGAAGAAACTAAGATAATCTCGCCTCCCTAAATCAAAATTACAGCTTTTACACGCCAAAATAAAAACAAAATCTCCAGACGTGCTAACATAACAAGTATGTGATTTACTTGTAGTGGTAAAATCAAATTTAATATCTTAGACTCCGAAAGCGCAGCTAAAATCTTAATAGTTTATTATATATTGAATATCGATAAATGCCAACATAACAAGGGAAGGATTCCCATCACGATTCCTTCCTTTCGAAATACCTACAGCTATTCTTGGTCATTTGACCGAGGTTGAAAATTACGAGGTCCGTCGCCAATAGCCCTCATATTGCTTCCAGTGCGACGTTAATAAAACTAATCATTCAATATAACCGTGTTTGGCAGATTTCGCGACCGATTAATGATTCAATAATGATAATGAAATAGTTGAAACACGCCCCTTCGTGACAAGAGATTTTTCCTGTTTCCATTACCATATTCGGTATGAATCTACCAGAATGTTTTAAATATTAATTTTTATCAGCCACCATACCAAAAGCAAAATTTCATAGACAAACTCCATCACAGTAGTAAATGTTTTGGCTTTTTCCATCCCTTCCTATTTTGTCCAAAACTTGCAATTTGTACTAATTGTGGAGTGTCTCACACAGGGTATCCCTCAGGGGCTTACCTTCTTTAGGTACGCACGAGCTTCATCATCCCGAAGGGCTCTTGTGGTCCTTCGGGTATTTGATAAACACGAGTGATGTGCCCCGGGTATACCCTAGCGATCCTTCTCTCTTTTCAACCCTCCGTCTTGTCACACAACCGACTTTTATCTTTTTAAAATTAATTTAAATCGTGTTAATCTAGATCGTTTCTTTACCTTGTTTGGCGCAGCATAGCCAAATTTGACTCTTGTGCCGTTTAACTACTATCACTCCCTCACTCATCCACGCAGGGCAATGATCGAATGCTTTAACCTGTATTAATTGTAAAAGAGATCCTTCAACCAGCTCACTTCTTTCACTAAGAAAAAAATGATACTTGAATTTAAATACACTCCCATTTAACATTAGGAGAGGCGAGACGAAAATTTCAAGAAACTCATTCTGATAGTTATTCTGCAAAATTGAAGACAACAGCACCAATATACAAGATCTAGAAAAAAGATTGGGAAACATGGTATCAAATTTTCAAGTAGCTTTAGAAAAACAAACAGTGATTTAATTAGAAACTGCTAAAAGTGATGAAATCTATGTTTTCACAATTATGCAGTATTTTAGATGTCCGCTTCTCCTATCCAAAAAAAAAAAAAAAAAAAAAATGCCAGTTTAGTGTTTCAAAATTTTTGTGTACCCATTACAGGTGCATCTCATCACATCGATGATGCATCTAATTATACAGACATTGGATAGGCATGAAATGAATTGTCTGTATAAATGTTTATTAATGTATCTTGTAAGTTGTGATGTGTGTATGGATAAATATTTTCCTCAAAAATGTAATTTCCCCCTCATCCTCAAGGGAAGAGTTATTAATGTTTGCATTATACTTTCTCCCTTTTTTTTTTTAAACGTTTTTCTGAATTTCACTTGGTGTGTGTGTGTGTGTGTCATCAAATTTTCGATCGTTAATTTAACCAACTTCCCATCAAGCTAGAACTCTGAAACCTTGGGAATTGTTCTCACTCGCCTAACAATGCGATATTTAGACATTTCCGACAAGTTTTAGCTAGTATTTTCTTCAATAATGCAGTTTATCCCAACCACTTGGCGCGATTTCAAAAATTGGCACCAAACTTGGCGATTTTTTTGTTTGGCTGAACGTTAAGTCCGTAAAACGGACCAGGGTAGCCACATTTGGCAAAATATTGCCAAATAATTCTTGTCGCCAAGAGTGATTGGGTTAAACTGCATTCCAACCATTTAATTTACCGGATGAATTAATTAATTTTAGTTACTTTTAACGTTTTTATGTATTTCACTTGGTGTGTTTTTCTGTGTGTGTGTGTGTATCAGTGTGTCATCAAATTTTCTATCGTTAAATTAACCAACTTCCCATCAAGCTAAAGCTCTGAAATTTCGGGAACCGTTCTTACTTGCCTAACAATGCAATATTTAGATATTTGCGACCAGTTTTAACTAATATTTCAATAATTTTTCTTAATAAACTTTGCCACTATATAAAAACGTTGTTTTTAAAAACGTTGGTTTTTATCTCGAATTATTTGCAGTATAATCGCAGAAGCGCAAAAACAAATCAATTCATAGTTTCACATCAGTCTATTTACACAAACTGACATTTGGATTTTTCACGAAACTTTTTTAAAAATCAGAAAATAGAATGCATTTTCCAGGAAGTATAATTTTCAGACATGAGATAGATTTGACAAGCAAAGAGATATATATATTAGAAAAATCAATAAATATCTTCACTTAACAAACTCTTATGTTGTTAAACACAATCGTCTGATTTGAAAATTTTGATGACCATATAAATATAAATAATTAGCCACCCAAGGGGCTATTGTTTTAGTTCGATCACTAATGGCGTACTAGATCACTTTTCAATTTTTTTTTTATCGGTTGCTTCAATTTTAATTACATTTAGTTTAAATATATTCAACTTAAATAATGCATCGTTTGCTTTAATTTTGATAACATTTAGCTTAAATATATTCATTTTAATAATTTATAGTTTCCTTTAATTTTAATATCGGAAAAGTTTACTATTGTCCATTACTTGATATATTTCATCGTTTATTTTAATTCTTATATTTAATTGCGTATTTTTTATTAACGTCGCACTAGAAGCAACACGAGGGCTATTGGCTATGGACCTCGTAATTTTGAATTTCGGTCAAGTAATGAGGACGTCATCTGAGCTGGCACCCCTCTCTCCTAACTTCCACACCCCGTCAACAGGAGGAGACTTTGGGCCCCAAAAGATTTAACATGCATTAGCCCCGGCTACACGGCGAGTCTTAAACGGCCAATGCTCGAGCTCGCGACCGAACGAAAACCGCAGGCCACGAATCCGAAAATATGACCACTAGGCTATTGCTCCTCCAATCTATTTGGATATTCAGATGCTTACGTTTTTGATGACTCCTTCAATAGGAATGACTTCCCTATCACCACAGAATTTAATCTACACAGTCCACATAATCGAAATTTAAAAGAACGAATTGTCAGTCAGCGATGAAGCCGGAAAAGAATTTATAATACTTAACAAGGAAGACAGCAATATCAGTCTTTCTGTTATTGTTGCTGGAAATTTTTTAAATAACATTCGAGAAATTTGAATTTCCAATAGATATTTTCAACCTTGGTGGAACTAAGCATGTAATAATTTCATCATATTCAAGAAGTTTTTCCAAAGAAATGCCATTCATGACATCGCTCCTCAACCAAGGATTAAATTAAAGCAATATTCCAGTAGCGTTCATGTAAAGAAGGCCTAGAACATGTACTGGGACAAAATTTGTACCAATGAGTCTAATTGAAGAACCTTTTTTTTTTTTCATATCCTGAAAAAATCTTCAACTGAGATGAATACTGAATCTACTCTAAATGTACCTCATGATAGATTTATTACTTATCTATAAATGCAGACGAACTGTTTTGCAGATATTTTTTTCATTCAGTAATACTCATCATGAGCCTTCTTTCGGATTTTTTGCTAAATATGAGAACTTAATTACTAAACAGTTTCACATCTCTGAATTATATTGGGCCATAAAATCATCCGAAAATACAACTCCAGGTACGGACCAGATCCTAACTGTATTCCAAAAATGGTTAAATCACAGCGAACGTACGATTGTACTGAATTTTTTTCAATACAATCAAGGAACACATGCCATTATTATTCCAATTTCAAACCCTGGAGAGACAAAACTAAAATCTCATCTCAAAGAAATTTAACTTTGACTACGGTTTTCTTTAACCTCCTCAGATCCAAGGTTAACTTTGAATCATAAATTTTAGAATAATTTGTATCAATAGTTTCTAAATTCATGAAAAAGTACTGAAAAAAAAAATGTTAAGAAAATTATTTTAATTTTTATTTTTGAGAAATTAAGTGTCTCCTGGAGGAGACATTGAGACAAAGTGACATCATAATGATAATTTAAAATATTTTTTAATCTTAATTTAATGAGTAATTCATAATAATTAGCATAATGTAAAATTTGAATCACAAAATATTCCTGTCCGAACTGTTTGCAGAAAAATCCTAATTTCCAAAATTTATCACATTCGTTTTTTTTTCTCTCTCTCTCTTTATTTTATACTATTAAATACTTTCTCAATTTTAAGTTGTTTATTATTGAAAACTCGTGATTTCCAAAAAACGTTGTCTGCTTGTACGAGAGTTATGGTTTTTTCTGCCCAGTACAGTCGAATTCTGGGAAATTTTAAATTAGACACAATTACAGTGATTACTAATTCTTTTTCATTTCCTTTCCGTACAGATACACATTCTTTCCCGTATCCTTTAAATATCTACATTTGGTGAATTCAGTTAGCAATTAAGGAATATCATTCGGAGCTGAAATATATGCCATAATTATAGTTTCAAATCGAGTGATTTTGATTGCCATTGACCCAATGTCTCCTGCAGACGACGCTGCGTTCTAAATCAGAAGTGGGAAGATTTGAGTAAAAATTAATAATGTTATGTATAAACAGCAAGTTTAAGGAATTCACCATTGTGTTTAATAATTTTTTACTACACAAATAAAAAAAAAATATGAACACTTAGCGATGCGCAAGCGTATAATTTTTTTCCCTCTGAAAACATCATTTTCATTTTACCATAAATAAGCTACGAATGCAAAATGTTTACAAAAAATAATTTATTTCAGTACTACCATCTATTAACAAGAAAATTAACTAATTATGAGTACCAATGACGCCTTTTATTTAACTTGGCGGCATTTTTTGAAAGTGTTGTTTAGTGTCTCCTACAGACGGCGCTGGGACTGAGGAGGTTAAAACGTTTAAAATAATAATAGCCAGTCAAATTAATCGCTTTCTGACAATAGAATAAAAACTTCATCCCCATCATTATGGATTTGTTTTTTAAGAACAGCAGGACAGTAAATTACTTATTCCTAAAACAATATTAGATGAAAAGTTGCAATAGAAATACCTCGTAGGAATGATCTTAGATGTAAAGAGTATTTATGATTCTGTTTACACAGGGTGATCAATTTAAAAGAGTACCCGTTTTTTTTTGTATTATCCACATCTATACTATATGTAATGACTTTCAACACATCATTACTTATTTAATATATCAATATTTTATGTACGGGTTTTTTTCACTTTCGAAATGCGAAAACTCGTTTTATTAAACATAAAATAGCGTGAACATCATTAGTAATTTTAAATCCAATTCTGCGCAAATGATTTGAATAAATCGTCGGATTGCTGAAGAAATCTCGTCAATAACACCAACAATGTTACGATGTGTGTCAAAAAACTTGGTTCGACTTATTCATGTTTGCATTCAAAATGGCGGCGAATATTTTCAATATTTGCTGTAAGGAATGATAATGCAAAAAATTTGAATTAAATTATGTTTTTCAAAAATAAAATTACCACAGGATTAAGTAACACTGTGCGTCTCATTTTCTCTCTCTGTTTTACCTCACAAATAAAATTGTAACAGCCCAAAAGTGTTGGAAATTTTCTCCCATTCTTAAAAAAAGGTTCAAACAATTATACTTCAGTGTTAGAATAATTGCCACATCCGTCAGATTTAAGGGTATTAAGAAAAACAAATGGGTACTTTTTTAAATTGATCGCTATGTACTAGTGGCTCCTTCACAAATTGGTGTTAAAGGAAAAATAGAAGTTTGGATACATGAATTTCTCTCTTATAGATATTTACGAATTCGATTGTTTTTAAAGAAATCTTTATAAGGAACTTTCCACAAGGCAGTGTTCTATTTCCAATCTCATATTCAATTCTATATGTGTGGTTGTTTATTTTTGAAACATTGCAATCTGGATTTGAATACTCGATTTATGCTGATGATATTTTCTTTTATAGTTTCTATCAATCACTTAATATCATTTGGAAAAAATTGCATAATACACTGAAAGAATTATTCCATGGTGCAAATACTGGAAATCAAACTTATGTCCAGACAAATGTTACATTAGCAGAACTTTCAAACAAAACTATTCAAACATTTCCTAATTAAATTTTGGCTGAGTTTCCTTTCCCATGGCAATCTACTTCCAAATATTTGGGAGGGCCGCGGTAGCCTAGTGGTCAAGGTCGTGGACTAGCGGCCGGCGGTTTTCGCTCAGTCGCGGGTTCGGTCCTTGGCCGCCAAAGACCCGCCGTGTAGCCGGGGCTGATGCACGTTAAATCTGTTCGGGGTCCAAAGTCCTCCCGTTGGCGTGGTGTGGATGTTAGGAGAGGGGGGTGCCAGCTCAGGTGTCGTCCTCGTCACTTGACCGTGGTTCAAAATTACGAGGTCCGTCGCCAATAGCCCTCGTGTTGCTTCTAGTGCGACGTTAATAAAAACTAAAACTAAAAACAAATATTTGGGAGTATAATTGTCCAAATGGAATTAAAATGTCACAATCATGAATAAAATGAACAATAAAACATTGAAAATGATTAATTCCCTCACAGGTATGACATGCAAACACTGTGGTCCAAAGAATGAAAATCTTATGAAATTAACCAACAACAGCATTATTTATAGTATCTTTTTTACACCTTTTACATCATAAATAAACGGTTGGATAATCATCTAAAACCCTTCAATATAATTCATACCAAAGCTCTCAGTGTAGTAATGAGGTTTCTTAAACGGACCCCAAAAATATTTTAAAATTGACTTGGCTGGAAATTCTCACCGAAAAAATTAGAAGGTTGTCACAAAATTTTTTCACTCAAATTTCGAATGAAAAAATTTCTCCATTGTATCTCAATAACTCTGGATCAATAAATACAGAATTACTGGGAGAAGATAAAAACAGTGCTAAAGAAATCCTTTAAAGTTTGAATATAATTGGAGAACTAATCGCATCTATCTCAAGACTGATCCATTTTATAGATCTTCTCTGTATGATTTATACAAATAAATTCAGCTTCCAATCAAAAATCTACCTATCCTGATTCCGGGAATTTTTCATGACAGATACAGATGCATCTTTAAGCCAACACGTTACTTCTATAATAGGCATTACTTAAAATGCTTCTTTCGCTTATAAAATAAATCCGATAAACGCCATCTTCGCGGTAGGAAGCATTGGTTATTTGACAAGCTTTGGCTGACCTAACAGAATCTAATAATAATCTGCTCATTTTACCCGATCCATTTTATCTGCATTACAAAACTTTTCAATCAAGTTCCCTAAAGTTATCCATTGACTGGCTTCTAAGATTCTCAGACTTTCACATAAAAAGGTGGGGCTATTAAATAACGAGACATGTTGCTACAGAAGTACGCATGCGCTCAACGATATCGACTAACAGCTGCTTAGAGTGAAGCCTTCTCTTTCGAATGCAGCATCTCTCGTTTCTGTGAACAAATCCGTATAGCCGTAGCCTTCGTTCGCATAAGAGTTTTTGTTTTGTTTCGCCGGAAAAATGATAAGTAAGCAGCGAATTGTCGAGAAATTTCCCATGAAATTTGGGAAAATTGCTTCTGAAACTTATAATTTATTGAAAAAAGAGTATAGTAAAGCATGTTTATCGTGTGCACATGATTTTGAATGGTTTAAGCATTTTCAAGGTGGCCAAGACGATTCACACCCAGGTCGCCATTCCATATCAAAAACGGATGACAGTATTAAAAAATTCTTAAATACTCCCTTTTATTATTTTCCTTTTATAATGTGTTTTCATACTTACTTCTATAAGCCCCATGCGATTACTTTGTGGTACACGGGGATTTGTTGGTGTTTTCAATAAAAAAATATTAAAAATTTCAGTAATTTGGTTTGATCTAATGGTCGGCTAAGTATTCGTACGATTGCTGAGTCTGTATGAATTGACAAAAAATCCGTACTACAAATTTTTTCTACCGAGATTATTCGTTCACTCATTCCACATTGTCTGTCACGATGTTTCTCGCTGTGTACAATACCCCAGTGTTAAACTATCTACCCCATTCGTCGGATCTTACGTCATGTAACTTCTATCTGTTTCCTAAAGAGAAATCTGCTTTAAAAGTAACAAGATATGAGCCTGTTTAAACTGTGAAAGAGTAAGCGACGCGTGTCCTGAAGGAGCTGACAGAAGAAAACTTCCAGAACTGTTTCGAACAATGGAAGATTCGCTTGGATCGTTGGGCCGCGGTAGCCTAGTGGTCAAGGTCGTGGACTCGCAGCTGGCGGTTTTCGTTCAGTCGTGGGTTCGATCCTTGGCCGCCAAAGACCCACCGTGTAGCCGGGGCTGATGCACGTTAAATCTGTTCGGGGCCCAAAGTCCTCCCGTTGGCGTGGTGTGGATGTTAGGAGAGGGGAGTGCCAGCTCAGGTGTCGTCCTCGTCACTTGACCGTGGTTCAAAATTACGAGGTCCGTCGCCAATAGCCCTCGTGTTGCTTCTAGTGCGACGTTAATAAAAACTAAACTAAACTAAATCGCTTGGATCGTTGTAAGGGTAGAGAAGGGATGTATGTTGAAGGTGATAATAAGTAAATATGTATGAATTCAAAATAAAATGTTTTTCAGCATCAGCCTCCTTATTTAATAGCTACACCCCGTAATGCTCAGTTGGTGTTTTTTTTTAAATTCCTGGTCACTTAAAAAGTTTTTGGAGTGACAAGTGGTTAAAACTGCAATGGCTGTAGAGGAATTTGATGTAAATATCGACTGAGTGGCCTCATAAGGCATCCATGTATACAATTATCAGACTAAAAAACCCAATTGAAACTTTTACTGTGGTAAATATTTTAAAATTTTGGGGAACATACCTACCATTGATATAATATATAACTAGACAAATATTTACTTGCTTAAACCTACGATTTGTGAATTTGATCGTCAAGATAGCTCAGGGCTAACATTTTAAAACTAATTAAAATTTGTAATCCACGAAAATGATTCTTTAAATAAAGTAACTAAATTTAACTATTCTAAAATGTATGAATAGGCATATCGGACCATAGTTCTTTTGAAATATTAGAAATAACCCCGAAATTTATAATATGCTATTAGAAAAAAATAAAAGAGAAATGGCTTGGGCCACCAATTTAATAAGTTCTGAAGTGAAACATAAGCAATCTAAATGTGTATTTTGTAATAAATCTCATGGTATTTCTTTATGTGATTATGCTCGTAGTTCATTGTTTGATGAAAGAAAGAATATTTTAACTAGAATGTAGGGAAAAGAGCCTATTTTTTTTTAGTGGTAAGATATCACACGATTCTAGATTTTCGTCAGACTATAATAAAAAATCGTTTGTTCAACCTGTGATAAAGATATTTATCTTCTTATGAATTCTAAAAATGTTGATGCGAAAAAGGAAGTAAACAGTTATGATAAAAATTACCTAATAATTTAAAAAAAATGCTTCGATTATAGTGTTCTATAGAAGTGTACTTGTAAATTTTATTTGTTTATGTTAATAATAACGATTTAAAACATTGAATAATTGTATGTTATGAAACATAAAATTATTAAAATTGTGTTATAAAAAATAAAGTTAACGAGTCAACTTTATGTTATTAAATATAAAGTTAAGCTTAAAATTATATTTAAGTTTGCTGATTATATGTTGATATCGAAGTGTTTAAGTGAAGAAACAATAATTCATGAGTTCTTCGGGGGGATCTCAAGTGTGTAAAAAATATTCCATTAAATTGTTAACCCTTTCAGGGGCGGTGGTATATTTTTATACCACATATGGTGGACTATAGATTCATCATGTGGACATCATGTGGACTATAGGACATATGTGGACTATAAGACATGTGGACTATAGGACATA
>BMAW01097743.1:145486-159610 GCA_019974015.1 Nephila pilipes | reverse complement strand
ACTATAGGACATATGTGGACTATAAGACATGTGGACTATAGGACATAGGTGGACATCATGTGGACTATAGATTTTTATCGTGAAATGGGAAAATAAATCGAAATAAAATTAGTATACCTATCCTAAGTTGAGAGACAAAAATGTATTTATGAATTAAAGCAATCCGGTATTTTTGTTGATAATATTTTCATGAATGAAAATGCTTGCTTGTGTGATAAAGAACCAAATGAGATTAACCTTTTAACAGATGCAGAATTTACAATAGCATTATTCTCAAAGAAAATTAATAACTTTTCGCTGGATTCAATTAAAGGAATACTAAACTAATGTGGGCAGTAATTAGAAGATCGGAAAGGAGCGAGAATAATAATTCCAGTATGCTTTTGTTTTCTTGTCAGTGACTTGAATATATCATATAATTGGAAGTTTGTTGCGTTAGATATCAGAGATCCTGCAGAAAAGATTAGTAATGAAGAACTTGAAGATTTTTTTACATTATTCCTTGAACAAAGAAATAATTCAATATGATACAAGCGTATCAAAAACTGAAAGTCATGTTAACTAAAATGTTACTGGATTGATTGATTGGTTTTATGGAATATAAAGTAACAAACGCTATTATCTCAAAATGTTACTGGAATCAGCAGTAATCATGCTGATTGGTAATTGATTGATTGATTGGTTTTATGGGATGATATAGAACCACAAAGACTATTATCCCCTTTAAAATATTCTTTTAATTCAATAGATATCAAAATATTTCATTTTCTGCAAGAAATTGATGGGTAAAAAATAAACAATAGCAACGGTTTTATTCAAAACATTTTTTCATTTAACTTTTATTCAAGTTTCATCCCCATCAATTCTCTAAAAACTAATAATAAAAGCAATTTAATGTTCTAGTTTTAATACTTTCCTCGTAGTATAACACAAGATGAATAAGGACAGTATATTATTAGTTTGCTTCGGATCGAAGAACACCCACATATTTTTGATTACAAAAAAATTGTTGTAAAGTGAAGCAAAATTAAACTGGAAGCTAGGAGGCAGTATATATGACTTGGCCGTGGTAGCTTAGTGGTCATGGTCTAAGTGTAACGTTCATAAACAATCAATCAAGCGACGTATGTGATGTCAATCTGCGAATCGAATTGTATAATCGGAGCTTCTTATAGGTTGGATGGTTGATGGAATACTTAGGTCTTGCGTCCTTTAATCACCAGTCGATATACTGTTGAATGAGTTGCTTCGGCCTGTTACTTGCCCATGATTTTAGAAAAATAATTTATAAATTTTAAAATTACTTTGCCTCTTTAAAAGAAATAAATTTAAAAACTTTAAGTTAAAGAATTACTTGAAAAACAAAAATTACTAGAAAAATCAAAGTGAAGAAGAATTGCTATTAGTTGAAATTAGTTTTTGTGTCAGGAGAGAAAATTAGTTGACTAGCCAATCAGGGAGCAGCTTCTCGCTCTGGTAAAAAACCAGTGAGGAAATTTTTTTTCTCAAGCTAACTCGAGAGCTAAGTATCCTATTAATACAGTGCGTTGTCTCCTAAGAGAACAACATTTAATGTATACGAGCTAGGAAAATGTGAAAATTTTGAATACAACTTAGTGGTAATAAAAAGGAGAAATTTAAATATTCAGATGAATGAAATTTAGAGTAACACATTTTTTGGTCTATTTTTACAATTATCTAATGCATATTCGTCAATTCTTTGGAGGGCCCTGTTCTCGATGGTTTCAAGAGATGCGAAAATTTTTCTTGAGATATGAACAATAAAGTCTTTAAGGGTAGAAATTTTAATGGAGTTCCAATTGTCTTCGTTTCGCATAAACCAACGAGCATTTTATATCTGACGGAGCAACATATTTTGTGCTCTTTCCAAAGAATTGACATACGTCTTTGCTGCATGCCCCTTAACTGGGCTAGCGTAAGTAAGGACTGGTCCGAGAATCAGAGTGTAGATAAGCATTTTATTCTTGGTACTCATTTTTGAGTACCGAGAGATTAGCAAGAAAACTTAACGAGCGTTTTCTGTTTAATTAGTGTGATATGATGTTTGCAAGTGAGAGCTTTATCTAACGTCACACCCAAATATTTGGTGCTTCTTGAAATATCGGGAGAAGTCGAGCGTTTTATGTGTATGTATGTTTTATGCCATTCTCAGTGAAATAAATACGTGTTACTGAATGGCGTTTTAGTCTTTATTTTGATCAAAGACACCCAGCATTGGATAGATGTACTCCGTTAGACTTTTAAACGTTGATTCCTTGAATTTTCTCTGTGAAGCTTGGAACACATTTACGCTCTCGGCAAGATTCGGGGACTCTGAATATGAATATTTCTTATTGGAGCTTTGAATTTTCATTGCCTATAATGAAATCGAGTGTTTTAAAAACAAGAAGGAAATGGCTGAAGACGATTTTCTGTATCAGTTTTAAGAAGAATTGAAATGAATTACCGAAAGAAGTGATTTAAAAAAAAAGTTTTGATTTTGAAGATTCAATTCGGTGACAAATTTAGATAATAATCTAAATGCTATTTGAGAGAACTTTTTCGTATACCAAATATTGTTAAGCGAGTATTTAGAAGAATCTGAAACTTACAGAGATATATTCATCAAGTTATGTGTTCAAATACATTTGAAATTGCAGGTCGTTGCTCTCCCGAATGACAAGGAAACGAGGAAGTAAATTACTTCCTAAAATAGAGCTGAAAAAGTTCTGTGCAGAAAAAAAGGATTACCAAAACTTTTTGGAGTCAATTTCAAAAGATATATGAAAACTAAGGTATTGCCGATGAAGACAAAATGCAAGTTTATTGCAGCTAATGGAAAGAGGATTTAAATTAGAAATTAGGATCTTATCTTTCCAGCTAGGGCATGGCCGCGGCAGCCTAGTGGTCACGGTTTCGGACTCGTTCCAGGAGGTTTTCGTTGAGTCGTATCGGACGAAGACAAGATATTGACAGATGATGATTTTTCTAAAATAGAGGATACTTTTTCCTTCCATTTCTTCATGCCTTTTGGGATTTCTTGGAATTATAGAGGGCATAAAAATAAAATCGTAGAAATAAAAGATATCAACAAATAATATAACTCGATTTCAGTTGCCCTCCAAGAAACGTATTTAACAGATAAAGACACAAATAACATCCACCATTTCTTAAAATTTTTAGAATAAATTATATTTCACAAAAAGCGAAATGAGAGGGATTTTGTTAACTTCTCACGTTTTCCCAGTTACTCAATTTAATTTACAAACTAATCTTCAAGACGTTGTGATCAGAATCCACATTCAAACATTAATAACAGTCTGAACTTTATACCTGCCTTAACAATATGTTTATCAACAACCTCATCAATCAGCCTCCTGTAACTTTTATTTTGCTCAGGATTTGAATGGCCTAAGTACTCTTTGAGGAAACAGAAAAAACAACCAAAGAAGAACACAAATAGAAAAAATAATTTTCGAAAATAACCCGTGTCTTTTAAACAATAATCAACTGACTTACTTCCATTCACCAATAAGGACTTTTCAATAATTAAATTGGCAATTTTTTCTCCTCCAATTTTTGCTTTTTGGACTTTTCAAACAGATATTTATTTGCCCAATAGTGATCCTTTTCCAGTTATTTTGGATAGTGCAAAGACCATCCAACAAATTTCTCATACTGCAACTAATGAAACCGTTGATTAGCCCCACTTTTCACCCCTTGCTAATATTTCCGAAGAAATAATTAATTCTCATAGCGTTCTTGAGTTTGTAGAAGACATCGCAAACATATTTATTGAAAGCGCAAATGCATGTATTAAAATAGCGTCTAACAAACCAAGAAAACAATTGAAACAGGGATGGAATGAATATTGTAGAAATGCATATAAAAATCAGATGATTACATAATATTTTTTAAAGATATTCTACCCTCACAAATTTCATTTCTTAAAAACAACATAAAGCGATTTTTAGAAAAAAATCTAACAAGTCAGAGAGAACCATGGACGCGAGATATGTATAAAATATTATTAATAATATCATAAGCATATAAATAAGGGCAGTGCCAAACGTTTTTCCGCAGTTTATATTAACAGACAAATTTCAATTTTGGAATACAATCACTAGACTATTTCATCTCTGAAGGACATAGTTAATAGAATAGCCTTATTTTCTTTCTCATACTTCCCATCCTATACATCGGACATTAAAAAAAAAAAAAAATTGAAAACTGCATTTGTGTGTGTGTGTGTGATAAGAAGGAAATTATTTTCACACCGTTTATTTTGAAGGAAATTATTATCACCAAAATAAACGGCTAGTAAATAATAAGGAATAGATAATCTAAGTGTTATTTATTTTATTCGTTTTTCCACCTAGTCCAAAAAGAACTCATTAATTTTTTGCGATAGTTAAAAGCTTTAACTAAACATTTCCTAGAAGAGAGATTCCAACCAAGGTGAAGTCTTACAGAGGGCAATGATAAAATTCTTCCACCTAAAAGAAAATGAGCTGGAGTAAGGCAGTTGGTTCATCTGCTTCACTACCTACATAGGTGATTGGTCGAGAATTAATCATGCCTACGATTTCTATTAGAACAGTAAGCAACTGTTCCACAGTGAGACATAATTTTCCAAGGGTTTTTCGTAAGGCAGTTTTCAGGGTACGTACCATTCGTTCGTAGAAACCACGCCACCAGGCGGCTCTTTCAACAATGTACTGCCACTTAATTCCGTTGGCTGAGTATAAGTTTTTACATCAGGATGATTATGAACACTCCAAATTAATTTGATCTCCATTTCTGCACGTTTAAAAGTGCTGGCATTATCAGAGATCACCACAGAGGATAAACCTCGTCGTGAAATAAAGCGTCGAAAGGCAAGCAGAAAGGTGTCGGTAGTCATATCTCCAACTAATTCCAGATGAACACTTCTTGTCACAGCACAAGCTATTAAAAGAATATACTGCTTAACATTATTGTCTTTCACACATAGAGGCCCGGCAAAATCCATTCCAATGATAGTAAATGGAGCTGACTTTCCACTCGAATAATTATCTAGAAGTGGAGCAATCACTTGACTTCCTGGTGAAGAATTGAACCTTTTACATATAGTACACTTTCCGAGAACAGATTTTATGGTTTCTCTGGCCTTTAAAATCCAATACTTTTCTCGAACTTGTACTAATGTATGAAACACACACCAGAGTGAAAAACACCGGAAAATCTGTTTTAGATAAATTGAAACACTTTACACCACATCGCACAACGACTTTGTACCAAAGGCTTTCAAACATCAACTATTCAAAGTTTATACGAGTATGTAGACTCTTACAACTTTTGTCCTTTCAATAACATTTTAAAATTGCATCATTACTAAAAACTGTGTAATTCTCACAAAAAAAAAAAGTTATTTATAGATATAAGGTATATAGTGCAAAAGAAGCTTTCCCTGAATTCCTTTTGATAGGAGAGTATATATTTTAATTGAATTAGATTTCTGAAACACATTAGTGATGAAAGACAACGGAAGTTTCTCGCCTTAATCCGAACACAGCGTTAATTATAAAAAAAAAAATCTTTTAAAATTTTTTAAAAAAAAGTCAGACTCTCACAAAATATTTACATTCAAATTTTTTATGATTTTGCCGTGTAATATCCTGATTTTAAACGCATTTACCCTGATAGTTCTGTCAACAAATCTTTTTGGCCCTCATTTTTAATAGATAGTTCACTTCATTCTTTTCAACTTCATTTTTCATGTTCATAAGGTGTTGGAAAATTTGTCTGGTCGACACATTTCACATTTACTTTAAACATGGATTCTATGAACGTATTGATATGATTTAAATCATCCAAATCATCCTTCTCATCCATTGATTACTTACGGTGAAAAAAAAATTCATAATCTTAAGTTCGAAAACCTCCAATACAATTTTGTTGGGTACTTTCTCACGTGGCTGCTGTTAAATCTGCACCCGAGAGCTATTGGTGAAATACCTTGTAATTGCGAACCTCGATTAGTGACGAGGATGGTTTCTGTGCTGGCATCCCTCTCTCCAGACTTCCACACTTCGCTAATGGGAGGACTTGGAGCCCCGACAGATTTAATAGGCATCAGCCCCGCTATCCTGTGGCACCGGTCGCGAATTCACGACCATGACCACGCAAACATCACATCAGAAAAAGAACTTATAATTCCATCCAAAAATAATAAATTATAAATAAAGATAAAGATTATTATCTAAAGATGAAATTTACATATTTTAAAAACAGGAAAAGAATTATCAAAAGCAATACATGGAAGAGAATTAAAATCTTACGAGAAAAACACGTAATGCAACATAAATCATTGATAATGAATGGTTGACACATACACACGCAAGATGGTGGAATATATATGTGTGTGTGTGTGTAATTATTTAACTTTAATTCCTATTACTTTCTCACAATAATAATTTAATTTCCTATTTTTTTTCTATTTTCTCATTTAAAAGCAAAGCGTTCATTCTTATTTAACTCTTTTTCTGGTAGGGATGATCCTTACCAGATTTTAGGTCTGCACTTAGATTCCCTCGAAGTCCCTCCATTCATATCACATCTACATGACGTTTATAGTGAAATTTCCCTGCTATATAACAAAAAACACAGTGAAAAACCTTCTCTTGCTTTTACACTCTTGCTCTCATACACTGTATCAAATGGCGGAGTTTTATACTTCTGCCGTGTGCAAATAGTCTCTCTCTCAGCTACAATAAAATAATTACTTGAAAATGAAATTGGCTTCGATTGTTTTATAAACTTAATTAATAAGTACTAGTTAAAATATTTAAAGGAAAATGTTTACATTCCATTACATTACACACACATGTGTTTGAACGTCAATGTAATATCTTATTCAAATAAATTCAATTATGTTAAATTTTGTTAGCACAAACGGTTCAATTTAACATATTTTTGTACCTTTATTATAGAAAAATTCTATAAAATAATGAGTTTATTTTCAAAAGAATTTCTTCAAATTTTAATTCAAATCTTTCTTTTTTTTAAAAAAAAAATACCTCTTGATCTAAAATACAATCCAACTTTTGAAAGATATTATTCAATTTTCATAATTTTTATTTCGTGTTTACAATTTTAATTTATTATAACTAATATAAAACTTAGAATATAAAGACATCAAATCCATTGATGTTTAGATTCTCATTGTGAAAGGTTTAACTGACACACGAATAGGAGATGTTAAAGAAAGCTAAAAAACATGTACTTACAATGGCCGGTTCTTCATCAATATCCATAATTTCGTTGTATTTTGGAGGAGAATCAGTAACTTTTATGCCTTGTTGTGTTCTATTAGAGGAATCTTTATGTAGATTTATTCGACTAAACTTAGATTCTGAAGATTTTTCATTCGAAATTATCTTTTTCCCAAAATTTTTGTCTTTTTTATCCATTTTAAGCGATCGCTGTAATTTAAAATTTTCTTGCTGCAGGTGATTTTTTTAAATGCAGAACTCGTTTTTCGGTTCTGTACAAATCGAAACATTCCACATCACGGGGGCGTTTCTGCATTCACAATCTGCCGTTGTATCAATGCAATGCATTTAATAATAATTCTTTCATCTTCATTGTTTTTCTTTCTTCCCATTTGTTGATACAAGTCAATTCACTAGATAACATTTTAAAATAGAAACAGAATTTTCTACCGATCAAAACAATGAAATGTGACGTCAGAGCAAGTAATCGTGGCGTAGCTTGTCGACCTGGGTCGCGTAGTAGATGAGAAGGGGGAAAGTTAAGTCACTTTTATTTAGATTTGGAATATCTCAACGTGCTCGGATGCAACTGGATATCTTGCTTGTTTTGCTTGCATTATCTTCCACATCATTCTATCAACCGTTTTCCTTTACTTTTCATCTCTTGTTACGTGTCAGATTGGAGAATTCATTTTTGTTGCAATGAATTTTTTCCAATTCTGTTTCTGAACGAGGATTCAAAGTGTATTTAATTTTGTATTATTTCAGATAATGAAAACAAAGTTAAACACAAAATGGAAATAAATATTAATAACTAGTGTAGAATTAATTTTTTTAAAAATAAAATAAATAACAAACAAATAAATAACTTTGTCACTTGATGCAGTTCTTGCGATATTCATGTATATTTTCGTAACTGTGTTTTGGAACTTTTGTATAACTTTTTACAGAAATGAAAAATTCGAATATTTTTATGAAAGTTCGGGGGGGGGGAAGACAGTCAGAGTTGGTTTGTGACTTCCAATTTTAAAATAAAAATAAATAAATAATAGATTCCATGAATGTTTGCAGCATTATTTTTACGTCGCAAATATTTTATAATGCAATTCTGCATTAAAGGTAAAATACGCTCCCCTCTCTCCATAATATTTCATGTTCAACTAATCTTTTATTTCAAGCTCATGTGATAAAATTTCTTATTACTTAAAATAAAATTTTGCACGCTATACCTCTACACTGGACAACTCAAAATTATTATTTTTATTTAACTTACATATCTTTTATATTTCTTCAGAGTACCATTCCATGTCTCTGGCTAAAAATTTATCTTTCTGTTTTCTGTTTTAAAAATTTAATATTATAAAAACACATAAAATTCAACATTCCAAAATATACTCGTATATGCTTCATTGATATTATTGCTAAGTAATTTTACATTATGTCTAGTAAATTAACAATAGTAAGGGGAAATATTTTGATTTTACGTTTAATAATATGTAATCTTTTAATTAATCTTTGAATTTAATATTGGCATGAATGAAAAAAATATTTTAGTTTGGTGTAACAGCGAATAATGAACTGCAAATTTAGACATGCTCCTGCATAAGGGAAGAGAAAAAAATATGATTTGTTTATGCCTTATTCAATTTGCAAAAATTGAAAACTTAATTGTAAAGAGAAAAATAAAATAACGGAGAGTAAAATAAACATATAGATTTAAATATAGATTTACAATAATAAGCAATAAAACATATAAATGTTTTGTTAGAAAATCAAAATCGAAATATTTTCTATTGAGAGACTATAAAATTTAATTAACTTAAATAGAAAATTCGGTGAATATTATTATATTGTAGACCTTTTGAATGATTGTAAATGAAATAAATCTTCGTTCTTCACATAAAAATATATTTCCAATATTATTGTGCAAAAAAGTGTAATAATGCTTTTTAATGTAATAATGATGTCTTATGAAAGGATAATTGGCAGGAGAGAAGTAGTAGGTTAACACATTGAAACAAAAATTATTGGTAAAATTATCACAAACACACGCACGATTAAAATAACAGTTCATCAAAAAGTAAATTAAATAAATTTAAAAAAAATATGGAAACATAAAATAAAACTAAACAGAAATTCTTAAAAATACATTGAAATATTTCACATAAAGTTTTTAGATGAAGAAAGACGAGCATTTTTATTGTGAAAACCTAGAGGAAGGAAATTACTCCACAAAAAATTAAGAGATCAAACACATGAAAGAATACACGATAAAATTGGCAGGAAAAATTTCAAAATATGAAAAAGTACAAACTTAGGAATGAAAATTCTTAGAATTTATAAATGTCATTTTGACAGATTAGTAGGTTTATCGTGTTTTACATTCTCAACATTCCACACAGAAAAACGTTATAAAAAATAGGAAAATCTGTAAATTTCAAAAACAGAATGAAAATGCTAAAAGACCACACAGCGTAAGAACATAGTTTCTTATGTAATGTGGTAAGAATTTTCTTTCTTATATGTATAAATATATACTCCAGTTACACACACACACGCACGCACGCACGCACGCACACCAGTTATGAACTTGAGGTTTTTGCTGTTATAGAAGCCCTTAAAAAAAAATTTCGTGTATATTTGCTAGGGATACCATTTAAAATTGTGACCAACTGTTTAGCGTTTTAAAAAAGGATGAATAAAACAGACTTGTGTAAACGAGTAGCTAGATGGGCGTTATTACTGGAAGAATTTAATTATGCTATAGAACATCGATCTGGCTCAAAAATGTCTCATGTTGATGCTCTAAGTAGATCCCCTATTAATAGGTTTTGTATTACTATGGAAAATGTCTTACCTAAACTTAAATTAGCTCAGAACAAGGATGACGAGGTAAAAGCAATTGAAGACTTTTTGAAAATTTCTAATTATGAAGACTATTTTGAACGTAACGAATTTCTCTATAAATTTGTTGACGGTAAAAAAAGTAATAGTTGTGCCTGAAAGTATGCAAACTGAAATAATTAAAAATGCTCATGAAAAGTGACATATAGGAGTTAAATATACAGAGAAACACTTAGAAGACCATTACTTTATTTCTAAATTGGAACAAAAAAATTGAAAGAATAATAGCTAATTGTGTGTGAATAATAGCTAACATGTGACCTGTACACATGTATCACATAGATCACCTAGGACCCTTAGAAAGTACTGCAAAAAATTATAATCATATTTTAATGATTATTGACGGTTTTACAAAATTCATCTGGCTATATCCCACGAAGACGACATCATCAGCCGAAGTAATTTCAAATCTCAAATTGCAAAAGACTAGCTTTAAAAGTCTAATAAGAATAATTTCCGATCGGGGCACTGTATTTATGTCAAAAGAATTTGAAGAGTACTGTTCCAAAGAAAATTTAAATCATCATCGAATTATAACAGGCCTACTGCTTGCCAATGGACAAGTTGAGCGGCTAAATAAATATTCCCTTTCAAAATTGTCGCTTGAAAACCCTTAGCATTGGTATAAATATATAAATGAACTGTAATAAACTATTAATTCAATCTATCAACGCTGTACCAACACCACCCTTTTTGAAATGTTATTCGAACAAAATGAATACCAAACATACTGAAAAATCAAAAGAAATTATTGAAGCCGAATTTCAAGCTAATTTTGAAAAACAGCGAAAAGCGATCTACGAAAAGATGCCAAAAAACAAATATTCAAAATTCAAGAGCAAAATAAGAAGACGTATAATTTACGAAGGCGAACGCCTCATTGCTATAAATTAGGTGACTTAGTTGCTATAAAATGCACTCAATTCGGACCACAACTTAAACTTAAATCGAAATTTTTAGGGCCGTACAAAATTACTAAAATTAGAGGCAATGACACATATGAGGTCTCAAAAGAAGAACATGAATGATCTATAAATACCAAAACTTGTGCAGAATTTATGAAAAGATGGTGTGTAATATAAAATATTCAATTATACTTCATTTATTTGACTGTGAATCCACCAATTATGACTTTTTCCCGATTATGACAATTTCTCCCAAAACATGACTGATTTATCTATGTTTTTTGAAGACGCTGGAAAAAAAAAAGAGAAGAGAAAAGTGAAGCGGATGACAAAGCAAGACGATGATACTTCATAGATGACTGTGATTTCCGAAGACGATGATACTTCATAGACGATAGTGTTTTCCGAAGACGATAATGTTCCAAGATAGATAAATGCTGTTCGAATTATCAACTTGTTACTGCTTTTGAATTTTCTCTTTTCCGCTTTGTTTTTTAGGTTGAGACGAGCTTTCATTTGTTGGAGTCAAGAAGCTGAGAGATCATCTTCTTCCGGGATGGCCGAAAGTATAGTTTTAGAAGAAACACCCGATCATAGAGGGCGCTGCCTATGCTACTGAAGAAAGCACGCTCGCTGAAAACCATACTATAGAAATGATCCTATGAAGTATGATCTTATACCGTTGTTGATGTCTCGTAGCCATATAGACGATTTGTGATTTAAGACGCTGCAGAAGATTGTTTTAAAGTTTTTTTTTTTCATTTTTTTGTGAAATGCCTCGTCCAGTATGTGCAATAATTGTTAATGTGAAACGTCAATATTAAATGTGCTAATATTCCAAATTTGATTCTTTATTTAGAATAATTAGTAACATCAGCCATATATATATATATATATATATGTAGGATTTTCCAGCTAATTATCAAAGAATTAATTTTATTTTCCAATGTACTGTAAAACCAGTTCCTCAGTTAATCGATAGATGGCACCACGAATCAGCGTCATGTGATAGTTCATGCAGCGCCACCTATTATTGAATAAAACTGATTGACATTTCGTTCTCGCTCTCTTTTCTCCACTTTCCGCTTCGCTTCTCCTTCGCATTACCTGCGTCGTAAGTATGCTCGGAACGCCTGTCGGATTACGCCTTAAATCTGTCGGGATCCAAAGTCCCCCCGTTGGCATGGTGTAGAAGTTAGGAGAGGGGCTGACATCTCAGGTGTCCTCCTCGTCACTTGACCGTGGTTCAAAATTACGAGGTCCATCGCCAATAGCCCTCGTGTCGCTTCTATTGCGACTTTAATAAAAACTAAAAAAAAAAAAACCCGATTTGACAAAGCTGATTGCAAGTCCAACTAGGCTAATATGGCTTCTTTGGCAAAGTAGCATAAAGACATACGGTAACTTTGGAGCGCCTAATGACAAATTTGGACACAGGAGTGGCAAAATCTTGTTTTTTCAGACGAATCCCGTTTCAGCATGCAGTATTCTGATGGTCGTATACGTGCTTGGAAGATCCGAGGAGACCACTCTTCTCCTACTTGCATTCGATATCGCATTGTGGGCCTGCACCTGGTGTGATGGTTTGGGCAGCCATTGGGTACACGACACGCACATCTCTAGTTCGGATCGATGGTAATTTGAACGCAGTTCGGTACATTTCCAACATCTTACTTGCAGTGGTTGTGCCCTATCTTCGGGACCTGCCAAACGACTCTTCCAACCGGATAACGTGAGACCACTTGTTGCACGTCGTGTTCTGACTTTCCTCGATATGTAGGGTATTCGATTGTTGCCCTGTCCTGCACGTCTCCAGATCTGTCATCCATTGAAAATATCTGATCACGGGTTGTCGAGAGACTGGCCCGCCACCCCTCTCCAACTAATACGGCTGACGAAGTGTGGCATTGACTTGAAGCAGCAGGTAATGAGTTGCCCGTTTCTGCAATCCAAGCTCAGTTTGACTCCATGCCTGATTGGATAAGGCCGTTTTAGCTATCAGGGGTGGCAGCTGTTTACAAGGGTGTACCCCCCAAACTGCTTGTAAATTTTAATAATTTTGCCTTCATGCCATACTGTTTACGTATAATAAATATTTTTTATGCATTTTCTTTCCTTCATGGTGTTGCAATTTTATTGGGCATTTAATCAATTTACTAATCAGACATCTGTTATGTTGTGTTACGCAATGCATTGTACGAGAAAAACTTCCTGTGTTTACATGTAGGGCGATGGTCATGATGATTGGATACACGATGGGGGAACATATATGCTTAAATGGTTTGTAATTTGTTAAATATGCTTAAGATTCTCGTAATGTAAATTTGTTTGTAAATAATGATATTGTATATACTATATTTTACATCCTAATTAAATTTCTGTAAATCAAATTTATTTCCTTCCTTGGATCCGAAAAACCACTAGATATAAAATAAAACGAGTAATTTATCAAACTTGTAGTAGAATACTACAAAGTAAAATGGAAACTTCGCTTGGAATCCAACTTTGAAATGTTGAATTGGTTTTAAAAATATATTAAGCTCCTGCATTTGATCTGAATGAGAATTGAAACGAAAATCACTAGAAAGAATTGAAACGAAAGTCGGGCTGAAGTGTGCCATCTTACTATACTAAGGTCACACTGATTCTGCTTTGCTGTATGTTACAGTGGCATTAACGTTATTTGCATTACCTATTAAGGAATCATCTGGATTCACATTGAAAACTGCCGCTCTGGTATGAAGAAAAATTCTGAGAGTCAAGCTGATGCTGTGTCTTTGAGAGCCTTCTAGAATAAATTCTGTTCATCGCGTCGGAAAATCACTCCGATTTAGTGCCGTCTTAGTTTATCTAACAGTGAATAATTTCACCCTAGCAGAGAAAAATTTTGATTCTATACAGGGAAGCAGAGACGTCTTAAGGCATGGGCCAACTGGGCCCGGGCCTCGCTTTTGAAGAGGCCTCGTCTCGTTCTCTACTCAGCCTCAGAATTCAGAGAAATATTTTTATTTGCTTCTGATATGGAAAGCAACTATCAATTCAAATGACTATTCTTTTTTTTT
>BMAW01097743.1:88154-145086 GCA_019974015.1 Nephila pilipes | reverse complement strand
AAAAAAAAAAAAAAAAAAAAAATTAAGGAATTCTAATAATTAACTATGTATGATAAAACTAATATTGATTTATATTAGTATATAGTACATATGTATTTCTTCATAGTAATGATAATTTGAAATATAATATTTTGCACATTAATAATTAAATAATCATACTATGATGATAGAAAAATTGTATACAAGAAGTAGTAACTTAATTGAAGCTTTGTTCTTTCTATTCACGAAAGAGTTAAAAAAAATATTTAAAAAAATTCCATCTTATTACCTTCAGAATTCTTACGAAAATGAGTCATATATTACTCACATTTTATACCCATTTTTATTTACAAACTAGTGAGGTAGTTTTCTTTTTTTTTTTTCCTTGAACAGGGAAAAAAAAAAAAAAAACCCCGAAATTCTACACATAGTTATGTGCAGATTACTTGATATATGGCATAATGATTTTTAGAACAGTGAAACGTTTTGAAAGTGGAACTGCGAAACATAAAAGATCGAAGGAAAAACAGGAATCTATTGATAAATTACTGAAACTCGCGTCATACATACACCAGGGCCCCCTGTAGCTAGCCCCTCCCCGTATCATTGATACAGTGGTAGCTACGCCTGTGATAAGAAGGAATGTTCAGAACTTGAAATCCATTCTTATTATATGCTTCATCTGTGGTAGTGCGAAACGTTAAGGTCTGCATGATTTCAAGAATTAGTTTGCAGATTGTTGAATTTCAGAGATCTACAATAACAATGTATATGACAAAATTCCCATTTCGTATGATAGGAATATTGTCAAGTTTTCATGTGCAAGAGTACATTTTAGTTTTTGATCATGCTGGGGCCCCGGTGCATAGCATTTGTCACACCACCCACATGGCTGGCCCTGTCCTTAGTTCCCTTTCTCTATATTACAAAAATTTAAAATGTAGAAATACTAAAAGGAAAACATTATCAAACTAGAAACACACGAGTTTTTCTGGAAAATCAAACATATGAAAGTAAATAGAGTAAAAATGATTCTATGAAACCAAAACAATAAAAAAATTAAAGAACAAGATGCACATTACCTGAAATTTTAACTTTACAAGTTAATCAACTTTAAGTTGACCAATGGTAAGAAATGCCAAAAAAATTCAGACCTTATGAAAATATGCAATTATCAATGTGATCAATTATTTCAAAAGCCAAAGATCCTCTACAGTTTTTTCGAAAAATTACTTTCATCTATTTCACTATTTGATTCATTCATCAATTTAGAGAAATCTCAATCTCAATTAAATATTTCGCTATTTCTGTCATACTGATTGAAATAAAACTGATACTAAATTTATAAAATACTTCAATCCAGTGCCGGATTACTCCTTAGGCGGAGTAGACAATTGTCTATGGGCCCTGTGCTTTTTAGGGCCCCACAAAAATGTGTTCTATTTTCTATTAGTGCTCCAAAAACAGGCTACAGGGCCCCGAGAACTCGACTGTCTAGGGGCCTCCATGTCATTTAATCCGACACTGCTTCGATCTCTTTCCCCACATTCTCAAAATATAAACACAAAAATCCAGATAACAATAAATCACGAACCTTCAAATGCCAAATTCTTTCGAAAGAACTAAACAATGGTAGTTGTTTATAGTCATTAATATCTGGGATCAAATTCTTAAAAACTTGGAACCGAAAACATGTATTAAAGACCAAAGTTCTGGAAAACATTTTTCAAAAAAAAAAAAAAAAATCCATTCAGATTTTAACCGCAATTACATATAATATATGAGGGCAACATTAATTGTTATACAACTCAAATCATGGGTAATCATTGGGTTTGCAATATCAGTACAAGATTTTTTGTTGCACGTTGAACTTATAACTTAAGTCCATTAGCTTGGGGCCCCTGGCGGCTGCCAGCTGTTTAATCCACCTCTGTGCAATACTAATAAAAAACACATACAAATTAAATAGCTTATATTAATATTTGCAGAAAAGTAGTCACTTGTCCAATTTTCACTGAATAATCTTTCTTCAATTATTAAATTTTAATTTGTTTCGATTTTCTTGTGAACATTAGAAGTAGCCCTGGAATTTTTTTTTAAAAAAAGAAATATATTAAATCATAAAAAAGCACAATTTAACTATGGATATTAGAAGAAATTTGCATTTTCTATTGCCCCCTTTGTTGTCGCTAATCTCTTCCTAAATTGCATTAACAATAATTCATGTCTGAATATACTCACATGTCTTCCACACCAAATCTGTTTGTAATTTAAGAAGGCAGGTAAAAAGATATATTATCAATAATCACTGTGCCTTTAGTATCTAAATCACCACAAACACACTTAAAATCTGCACTTTGATATCAGGGCATTTGCTAGTGAACATCGAAAGCCAGTGCTATATTTCCCTAAACAGAGATTTTAATGGCAGAGTAAAAGTAAAAGGATAAGCATCAATGATATTTATTAAGTTCATAAATACTTATCGATAATAGCTACTTGTACAGGAGTAAATACATACCAACATGCTCAATGTGCATATGTAAAGAAAAATAAATACAGTTATTTGTGAAAATTATTTTCTGAATATCTTAATGCTATACAGAAAAAATGTGTTAAATAAAAAAAAAAAAAAAATCACCACTCTATAAATTAATAGTGAGTGAAAAGAGTATTTATAATATCATAAATATGTTTAGTCAAATTTTAATTAGATATGTAAATTTACGATTTTTTATAGGGCTACATTCATAGCTGTTCTGGACTGCAAGAATTCTGTGGGTTGGACACTCCATTTAAAGGATGTGAGATAACTTGATGTTATTTAACCAAATAAATAATGGTAAATAAAATAATAAGTATTTTTATAGTGTATTCTGTCAATTTACATAAAAAAGTTTATAAATTAAAAAATATAAAATTGAAATATATACAGTGTATACAAATGCATAAACATGCTCTTAAAACAAGCACAAAAGAGTGAATATTTTTATTCAATTTTTAATAAGAAATCTGTAATATTATCTTGTAAACTATTTACAGCACACAATACATTTTCAGATGGTTTACAATTAATTATTTTTGAGCAGGTACTTTGGATAGACTTGATATCATACAAAACGGCCCAAGAATAATTTTCCTTACTGAAATAATTCAAACATTTTGATCTAACTTCAAATATATAAGCAAGAAATTTAAGAAATTCATCATAATTCAGTCCCTGGAGCTCCTTTAAAACAACCTAAAAATAGAATTTTATAAATGCACACAAATGATTATTATTTGCGTCACAGATTTCTTTTAAAATGAGAAGAGAAAAGGATAATCTAACCTGGCATAGATCCTCCCAGTTATCAGCTGATTTACAATCAGACATTTCTTTTTCCACTTCTAAAGCTGATTTATGCAAGCAATGCCAGATGTAAACAATATTGCATGCATTAAGCCAATTATGATTTATTGAAATAGTATTTTCCTGCAAAGCAAAAAGAAAACAAAATCATTAAAAAATTCACTCTATTAAATACTATATTATTTGTTTCCTTAATCATTTAGGTTGTCATACTATTCATTTTTAAATATATAACTCAAAGGAAGGTAGGAAATTATGCCTACCTTCCAAAATATGTTTGAAATATTTCATATAAGAATATGATGCCAATAATTTCCTGTGAAATGTGTTGCAGTGTTTCTGGTTATCAGTTAGCTTTCTTGAAATGATGCCAAAGGGTTTCCAGATGTCATTTTCAGAGGCATTAATTATGAAGAAAATATAGATATTTTCTGATGGATGAACTAGCATTGTCACATGACAAAGATGTTGCTTGCTATTTGGAAATGTTAGAACTTCTGAAAAGTGAATTTTGTTGCTGTCATTCTTTTTCTTCCCTTTTAGGTACTCATTCAGAATGGTTTGATTTTCTTCAGCACTAGGAATAAATCAATTGAAAAATTAATAATTCCTAAACATCTTTTCAATTCCTTTATTATTTCAGGAAGCTTGAAATGTTTAATTATTTTTCTTCTTTCTTTTATTAGTTCAAGAGAATTGATTTTATTACCATCTTGGAGACATTGAAAAACTTGTCTAAGATGACTAATATAATAAGCTTCATCCTTCGATGCAATGCCAATATCATCAAAATAGTTGAAGCAAATTATGGAGAACAAAGATAATCATTGAAAGGTTTGGGCTGCATTAAGCAATTCAGAAGTCATTTTAATGAATTTGTAAAATACAAAAGGTGTACAGAAAGCTGCTTTTTTTTCTATGTCCCATGGTTCTACTTGTATTTTATGGTAGACTCTTTCTGAAGTACGGGTTGAAAACAAAATATACCCATACAAATTATGAATGAAACCTTGCAGTTGCAGAATAGCACATTCATCTGGTAGCGTAACAGCGCTCAAAGCTCTCCAAGTATTACAAGGTTTCCAGGTGCCAGTTTTCTTTTGCATTAGAATGCAATAGACTTGGTCAATAACTAATGGTAGGTCTGAAAACTCCTTGCTCCACCATGTTTTCAAATTCATTTCTTGTTATCTTAGTTTCTCAGGAGCTAGGCAATAAATTTTTACTGTGACAGGAGGACCACTTGTTATTATATGAAGCAGAAATAAATGCTGGGGCTCTTTAATCAGTGAACTTTTCTGCATTATTTCCTTCAATTTATTAAGAAGGCTAGATATTGAACATTTACAGTACATATTTCTGATGTACTGTAAATGACAGTAATTTTATCAGCCATTTCTGAAATGTTATAAAAATAATCTAGGCTTACTGACAAAATGACTTGATTTGTTGTGGAAGTCTAGTTAACGTGAAGATTTCATAGCTTTCTCAGAAACAGAAATTCCAGCCAAGTTTTCCATCTGTCATAGAAGCTTGGACAGGCATTTGTTGCCAAGTCCAAGATTGGTCAACAGTTTAATTTGGATTTTTCAGTATCAGTTAATCTGTTTAACAAAGATTTTCTCAATATTTGATATTTAACACCTTGAGGAAGGTTTTGTAATTATTTTATTACAAAAATTCAATCGTATGGGTGTATATGTGAGTGAAATAAAATTCAACAAGGAGTGTGAGTGAATGTAAAGTTTATTGGCACAAGAACCAGATATGGCTATGCTGCGCCAAACAAGATGTAACTGTGGTCTAGACGTAGAGAAATTAAAAAAGACAAAAATTGTTGATACGAAGGAGGGTCGAAAATAGAGAAGAATCGCTAGGTTAACCCGGGGGTGCATCACCCATGTTTACCAAAGTGCCCAGTTATATCCCCAGAAGCTGGGTACCCATTTTATTGTGCCTCTTACAACATGCATGAGCTACAATGGGACTATTCTGTCATTCTCAGTCACCCCATGGGTCGTCCAACAAGAAGAATAAGATAACAGCAAATGAAACTTTATTTACAAATCTTCAAGGCAAAATGAACATGGGTAGCAAGAATTGTAGACAGAGTAACAGAATAATACCCAAAATAGGAAACACAACACTTGTATAGATTGGCAATGCAGATACAAGAACGAAAACAGCATTTATAATAACAGTCGCAGCATTTTTAACAATGTTCAGCTCTCCAGCTTACTAATCCATACTGTGGACAAATCTCCATAGCATTACTTTGCACTTCAAAAGACAAACTGCTCTGTCCCAGGCTCTTGGCATATTTATACCTGTTCCAGCCAGATGTGAGATTATAGAGAAAATTCAGGAAAAGTCTAACTTTTGACCTAATAAAATTTTCACTAAGATTCCAGCACTTTTGTTATGTTGCTAAGATTAATTAAGCTTTCTTTGATATTCAACATTCATATTCTCTGTCTCTCCTCTTTTATAAAAGAAACATTACAGGAAAGCACCATTGCAGGTCTGTAACATCATCAACAACAAAATCTAATGATGATATTATATGCCGAGAAAAACCATTTCCTTTTTGTGCATTTTAAATAAAAATATGAATAGCAAAACTTTTATAGTTGTTTGAACATACCACAATATTTGATGACTACAACAACATTCAATAGTGATCAAACTTTTGAAATAACCAAAAGTAAGTGTGTGCTATATGTTTGAAATGTTTATCATGATAATGTTATTTACAATAATACTTAATTTATTTACAAAAACAATAATAAAGATGAATAATTATTAACAGGAAACCATATTTAAATGTGCAGTTGTCGGACATCAATAATGAAGAGAAAGAACATAGAATAAAAATTTAAAATTTGATACATTTCTATCTTTGCTCTGCTAAACTATAATATTATTACAAATAATCTCTCTTTGATTTCATGTGGTTGCTTGAGTGAAATCAATCCCAACTCATAAAATGGAAAATGACACTTTATTCACAAATATCCTGAACAAAACGAACACAGGTAGCA
This sequence comes from Nephila pilipes, assembly GCA_019974015.1. NCBI lineage: Eukaryota > Metazoa > Arthropoda > Arachnida > Araneae > Nephilidae > Nephila > Nephila pilipes. Next base: position 138,714 of record BMAW01097743.1, on the reverse strand, counting down.
AAGCTTAGCCAGATTAACAGTGCAAACATGAAATAAACACTGTACAGGTTAGTGAAACAACAGGAACAAAGATAAAATTGTAATAACAGGTCACACACATAGCACTTTTAATAACATTCAGCTCACTAGTTCGCACTATGGACATATCTCCAAAGTAATATAAACTTTATACAGACTCAACAGGTTCTAGCAGATTCATTCAGTCACTGTCGACCACTTCCAAAGGAAGACACCACCAATTCACCCCACCTTCATATGTCTTTATATTTACAGTTGCTCTCGTCGGGTGCAACATCACAGGGAAAATTCAAGAAAAGTCCATAACTATCTTTCCAATCAAGATTTCCACAAGATTCCAGGACTTTCTGGAATCTTCGTTTTGTTGTAAAATTTCTTGCCAAGGTTAAGGGGTCATTGTTTAAGATTTCCTTGCCTGATTGATGCAGTAAATATAAATGTCTTTTTTCCCTTATAAGTAAAACATTGCAGAATAGCTTCATTTCCAGTTTATAACAATATGCTACCACAACTTCATCATTTAACTTATGATTCAAGATATGAGACAAAATGGCTGTGATTTGTAGGCATCCTGTAGTGCAGATAATGACAACCAGAAAATATTTAATGAAGAATAAAAGGAAATGCTTTTGGATACAAATAAAATACATGCAAACATACATCTTAAAATTAAATGGATAAGAGAAATTTATTAAAACAATACAAATATGCTTTTAATAATTGTTATAAAATTACTAAAAATTGAAACTAGCCATTTACATACCATATTCCATACTTGATGATACCAACCACTAGGAACAAAAATTATTTCACCCGCTTCTTGAATTATGTCAAAATAAGTAACCTTACATTTCTGTAAATCATCAGCATCAAGAGAATAAAGTAGCTGATTCTTTTCATCTTTTAACAATTCTTCTTGGCCAGGAGGAAATAGCAGCCATCGTTTCTTACCACATATATTGGCAGACCAACTGTAAGATCCATACACATCAGCATGAAGTGGAGTCCTAAAATATCAAGTAATTATTTTGCAATTTAATTACTTACAATAAGTTTTTTAAAGTTGTTTCTTGATAATAGTGAGTCAGTATAGTGAACATATTTTGATACCTTACATTTTTCAACTTTGCATCATCATCAAACACACACACTTTCACATATGAATTTATAATTAAATAGATATCAATGAATTTATAATTAAAATAGATATAAAATAACAAAAACAGTGATGCAACTAAAATAAACAAGAAAGAAAGTACCATGTGCCTTTGGGACCCATGTAAACAAACTTGTAATCATCTTTTTGTGTTTCACAGAATTCATTCAACCAATCTGATTGAAAATACTCGGGTGTATTATAAGCTTCATAATTTGGAAAAATTCTAAAAAAAGAAGTAAAATAAGTAGTTAATTATTTTAAATAAATTCTGAATAAAGAATAATCTTAAAATTAAAATGCTGACTTGAAGATAGTGAAATATGTCTTTAAAAATTACAGTCCAATACAGCAATATTGAAATATAAACATTATACAAAATTTAAAATTTTTAAATATTCTGTTGAGGTAATTTACATATAAATTTACAATTTAATACTTTTGCAGCATGACAATGAAAAAAAAAATAGTGAGATGGAACCAGAATATTTAGGTATGTAATGTTGTGTGTAAAATATTATTTTTGGGAATTGATTCTGTATGGATATTTGTCACATAATAAACATAAATACTTCTAAACTGGTGAATGTAGAAAAAATCTATTGGAAAAAAGTTGTGAAGATTCAAAAATGGAAGGTGTAAATGAAAAAAAAAAAAAAAAAAAAAAAATTACAGATTTGTTTCAAATGTTCAAGTTCCACCATTTTGGAAACCGTATCTGAGAAGCTCATTATTGAAATACCAGGATTATAGCCAACCAAACTAAATTTGCTATTCTTGTGAGTATGATGGAGATGCTGATATCTCTTCTCAAATTTTAGATATTTATATAAATTTGCCAGCCATAGATAAGTAAGGCATAATCATAAATTGGTTAATTTACTTTTTCATTGTTAGTGATACTCAATAAACTTGAAAACTATTATCACACTTGGAAATAAAAAAAACTCTCTCAACTTCTTTATATAATGTAATATCTGGCAGATCATAATAAGTGAAATTTTTTTAAAAACTTCATGGATAAAATTCTTATCTTTTAATATGAGAAGTATTTTATGTGTGTGAGATGATTATTTGAATAAGCATTTTGCTATGGCAGATGCAACATGAAAATTAAATGTTTGAATATTTAACACTCATTCAATTGAAAATGCTTTATGTAATCTTGCCTTAGAAAAATTTCAGATTCAGGTTAATGAGTTTTCAAAACTAAGCAGATAATTTTGCTAAAGGTCAAAAATCTTGTGCAAGAGAAAGAAGATGCAAGCTTCCTAATAATTATAACTTTTATTATCATAAAACATTAGTTGACAAAGCTTGTCTATAATGTTCAATATCAATATAGACAATGTCTATAATTGAGTGAAATGTCTCTAAAAATCCAATCTGAAGAACTAGAAAACTAAATCTCCGACTCTCTAAAGTGACAGAGAATTATGGGAAAATAAGCTAAATTGGTTATTTATTAATGATAAATAATCAAAATGATATTCTTCTTCATAGATTCCAATGCAAATATTTCTATTACTCTTTCATAAAAATAGAAAATCTGATAAAATTGAACTTTTTACAGCAAATGGCATAGAAATAAAAACTTATAATCAGAAATTATATTTAAATCTTGCCTGTGAAAGACTTAACAGGAAACTTGTAATTACTGACAAGAGTAGAGCAATTACAGGATTAGATTTTTTTAAAGTCATTTCAATCTATTTATGAATTCTAAAAATCATGGGCTTGTCAATGAAGATACATCACTAACAGTAAAATACATACTAGATGCTGGTCAAAGCTTTACTTTGAACAAAATTCATGCTTGGTCATGCTTTGAACAAAATTCATATGAAGTCCTGTTCCTCGAATTTCCTTATCTCTTACAGCAAAAAGATTATCAACATAAAAAAAATATTCAACAGCATTCTATTTAAACTAAAGACCTTCCTGCTTTTGCCAAAACATGCATACTTTCAATAGAAAAAACATACAAAATGGACTTTGCAGATTAACAAAAAAGTAGTTGGGCAGTTTTTTACACCTTTTTTTTGCAGAAGTTAGGTGATTTGGAGACCATGCAGTTGATTATAGAGCCCTAAATAATGTGACACAAATCTAGATAAATATTAAGTACGCTATCTTATAGATTATACTCAAATATTAAATGATGCTTAATATTTTCATTTGTAGATATTAGTCTATCAGCAAATCGCTATTCAAGAAGCAGATATTCTAAAAACTGCAATAACACCTTTTGGACTCTAGTGTATAAGGAGGGATATAATAGTATATGAGGAGAGAACTAGTTAAAGGAAAATTATTAATTGCTAAGTTTATAACAAATATACAATTTATTTCAGATAGAAATAATGTAATCGAGGCTACTTTACCTAGGATTTGTATAGTTAATTTCCCTTTGATAGTCCTGCTGAAGAGCAAGAAGATGATCTCTCAATTCTTGAAGACTTCAAATTTACAGATCTTAAAAATGAAACTTTTGGATTTGCCAGAAGAAATATATCATGATGTCTCTACTGGAAAAATTAGAACTTACATTCCTTTGAATTTCTAACGAACAACTTTTTAATTTGCTAAACACCAAAATAGATTGCTAACTATTACAACAGGAGATTGAATAGCACACGTTTTAAATTAGGAAAATTCTTGGCCCCTAATAAAAATTTCAAACCTTTAATTGTTGATATCGCTCACACCATTATCACCAAGGCTATCAATATCTCATCACTGTGACTGATAAGTTTATTTATTGAACAGAATCTGTTCTTTTATAAGATCAAATTGCTGAAACTGTAACAAAAGCTCTAATTGAACCACATTGATTTCCCAATTTAGAATTCTTGCATACATTACAACAAAGTCATCTTTTTCAAACTTTGGCAAAGTACTTTGAGTTTAAAAGAAATTCCACTATTGCTGATCACCCTCTGCAAATGGACTTATAGAATGTCAACACCGTTCCATTAAAGCATTTCTCAGGTGTTATCTCCATCATAATCTTAAAATGTCAATTTATCATTTGTTTTGCTTGATATTCATTCTGTCATGTAGCAAGATTTAGGTTGTTCATCAGCAGAACTAGTTTATGGTTCATTAGTACACTTGCTGAATGAATTCTTTTCTCCATCAAATGAAATTAAACATTCAGTTCTCCTCGGCCATCTTTAAACTGTAGTTTAGGATAGTTAGGACTACTCATGGTCCTAAACTACAGTTACAGCAACAACTAATATAGATAACAAATACCAACAGCAACACTACACATGGTTGAAAAGCAATGCTCATTGCTTCAAAACTGATCAGATGTTCTTATGTGTTTTAATATAATGTTGCAATATTGTCATTACTGTTTAATTATCTTGATATTGATGGTTTAATACAGAGTGGATGATGCAGTTGAAAACTGTAAGTCGACAGACAATCCCAAAAGTGAGAGTTCAATAATAATGCAGTCCAACTGAGATATATTGAAAACATCTTAAAAATTATATTTAGTGTTATTTTTGCTAGGATAGAAGTATGTAAAGGTAATTTACATATAATTTTTCAATTTATTACTTTCTGCTTTGTGGCGATAAAAAAAAGGAAGAGTGATGAAACCAAATCTCATGGATATGTAATGTTGTAAATAAAATATTATTTTAGGAATTGATTCTGTGAAGTATTATATACCTCATATTTATCATTAAAGTCTTTAAAATACAAATATGCATTAGAAACACACACACACACATACAAATGTTTTGAAAAAATTAAATTATAAAATTTCAAGTTGTAAAATATCTTTTAACATGCATTTAAGCACACTTATATATAACTATTAATGACGCATGTATTTATAGTAGACAGATAGATAATGGAACTTAATATTTGTTTTGATGATGAAAATTAAAAAAAAGAATGAAATTACAATAAAGGATATGTACCATTACAATTTTTACAGTTAATCTTTATATAAAAAGTTTATTTGTGCTTGAAAATACAATTTATGAATAAAATTAACAAAATGTATTCTAACATCAAACAAATTAAATAAAAATATTTGAGATGCATACTTTTTAAATTTTATTTTAAAACCATAAGGATAAATCAAGTCTGATAATTTATTTTGTTAGAAAATGTTCTTTTAAGATGTCTTCTTTTAGTAGTGAGCATAATATGGTATAATTTCATCAAAATTTGGTTTTTATATTACAAAGACATGACAACAATATTCATAATACTCAATAGCAAAGTAGATGTAACATAAGTTTGTTAAAACTGCAACAAACAAAGTTATCAATTTTTGAAATAAATAATACAGTTCTGTTTGACTGTTAATACTTATCAACATATTCCCATATATTAAATTGAACTTACTTGCCTCTGAAAATGCCAATCTTTTAAATACAAACATGGAGAATGTTCCTTAGTGGTTTCATTTAATGCTTGCCAATAACTAAGATAATCTTTAAACAACATGTTACTTGAATGCTGTGTATTGTATTCTCTGATATTGCAATCTGATACAGGAACAACAGTAGAACCTAAAAGAAAATACTAATAAAAATCAAAAACACAACAACAAAATTAAAGAATTTGCATAAGATTACATTAAAAATATAATATTTTATCAATGTGATAGTTATTAACATCAAACTGCAAATCAATATGAGGGTTATTGGCAATGGACCTCGTAATATTGAGCCTCAGTCAAATGATAAGAATGACACTTGAAATGACACCTTCATCTCTGAACTTTCACACTATTACAGTGGAAGAACTTGAGACCTTGACCTGATTTTACCCTTTCACAATTAAGGGAAACAAGTTTCCCCATTTTAAAATTGGTGAATGTCGTATTTAATTATAACCTTGTCTGTAATTTTTATACAGAATGTCAAAATAAAACATATGTCTAATGCAATTATTTAAACAGGAACATTTATTAAAAGAAACTGTCAAATTAATTGGCATCAATGAAAAAACATTCACGGGATGTACTCTATTATTTCAGTTTATTGTGTCATGTAATAATATAATTATTGTGTTCCCTCACATGTTTTACACTTTTTGGAAAGTATAATTGTGTGTAATAAAGTTTATTTGAAAAAAAAAAAAAAATGAAAACAATACCTGATAATGGCAAATAAAAAAATGGGAAAAATAATATTTCCAATAAAATTCCAAAAAAATTGCACATTGCTATGTATTTTTCTAATGATTTTTATTTATTTTATGTCCAAGCAAACTAAAATAAACAGTTACATACTAATATTTACTCTTAGCAACTTTATGGTCTTGTAAGAGTTAAAGTGCATCAGCCCTGCTACACAGTTGGTCTTAAGTAGCATCACAGCTCAAACTCGTAACTTAATGTAAACAACGTGACCATGACCATTAAGCTATTGCAACCACAATATTTTAGAAAGAAAGAAAAATTGTTTATAAGGTAATAAATTTGTAGCAGTTATATTAAAATTAATGAACATAACATAAAAGTAAACACAAATCTGAAATTTTAGTGTAGTAGCAAATTTAATATATATATATATATATTTTAGAACTCAGTATTTGTCTGAGTAAAATGTATCAAATTCTTGAAAAAATAACTAATGCTTCAAATATATTTATATTATTTATTATTACTAACTTAACACATATCATTTTTACATATTAAAAATGAATTAATAATATTTAACTTACTTTACATAAGATGATTACCTGTATTATCGTAAAAAAGATCACTGATAATAAAACTTTTTAAATTATATGCATAAGTTCCACATACACATTCACAAAATGCATTTTTTTGCTATTTATATACTAAAGAGACATTTCTGGGATTCTCAGTCAATATTATAGTTCACATACACTGTTTTTATATATTACATTACTGGTGAAAAATTGTAGATGTCAAAGATTTAGAAAAGTTATGATGACTGTTAACTATTTTTTTAGATGTAATTGATATGTTTGTAATACAAAACATTACAAATTTATCTTCATTAATGTTGTCAATATTTATTCCTGGATTTGATTTATGAGTTTTTATTTCTGAGAATCCAGGGACTTCTTAAGATTTATTGATGCCCAGGGCCCTTATGAAAAACTAGGCTTCACATGCAACCCTTTAATCTAATTTGGTGCATATACAAATACAGTTCAATAAAAGCAATTCATAGCAAAATGAGATTTTATGTGAATATTCCTTTTCTCCATTTTAAATTCACAAAAACATTAATTAGGTCTTCAAAACCAATTGTTAATAATATTTCATTTTCAATACTCATCAAGCTTAACTGTTAAAACACAGTCGAGTCATATGCTTTCTCAATTCATTTTTGACCAGTTTGAGTATTAAAAATGAACTGTCACCACTCACATTAATAATCATCATTGATAAGAAAATTCTAATTATTATTTCAAAATTGAGAAACTCTCTGAAGAGTCTTTCATTATACAAGTATGTATAGAGTGTGTTTATACCAATTCTAGTCCCCTCATCTAACAGCTGTTTTTCATCTGCAGAATTATATATTTTTATATTAATCTTTCTTTTTTCCATTCCTTTGCTTTTCTTTCAGCTTTTCACCATCAATGATCATATATGACTTGAAATATTGATACTCCAAGTTTCGTTCCTCTCTATTAATGTCTTTATCGTAAAATGTTGATATTTTCTCGCATGCTATTTTAATTTCTGTCTCATCTAAATTAGAAATATTTTCAAAAAATCCAAGCATTTCATAAAGCTCCTCATATTTTTTACTATGCATTTGTATATTGTAAATTAGAGAGTCGATTATTGGTAAAAAGGTTTCTATTTAAAATTTTTGGTTATGGCTGTTTTAAGGTTTATAGGTTTCTATATTGTGTTGTCTTACTTAATATTTAGAATCTCTTACGAGTTCTCAGAAAAATATAAGTTTGTAATTACACGGATTATATATATATCCTTGTTATTACGCTTATCAAAGGAAACAAAAAATTATAATAAAAAGGAAGTCATATATTCCAAAAATTAAAGAACATTATTACATAAATTAATTAGGAGAATTATATTTATGTAAGTAATTTTCATTAAAAGTATTTTATACCATTACCTGATATTAGTCAGTAATAATGTATTAATAAGTGATAAAATATAAATACATTATAAGTTTTAAAGTATAAGAACTAAAATTAAAGTATATAAAATGAATTTTAATTTTCTGCAGGAAAATCTGATTAAACATAAATACGCAAATAAAAAATTTCTAGAGAGGTGTCTTATACACTAAAAATCTCTTATTTTGTACTGTGTTGGATGATAATTTCTCCATTTTTTATGCTTACTCTTAAAACATTATATTCTTGTACAGGCATTTATTTATCTAATTAGCATATCGTACTCTAGGACTCCTGTTATATAATTGTTTTTCTTCATTTATATTATATTACTACAATTTGTAGTAATGTAAAATATTCTTTTTATAAATGCGTTTTTTCATTTGGGTTTCAACAATAGTAAAAAAAAAAGACAGTCATTTGAATTTTTAAAAGAATAAAATAACGCTTTCCATATTAAAAGCAAATAAAAATATTTCTCTGAATTACAATACACAGCGAAAATTCTTTTGGAAGATCATAGTGCATTCAAAATGAAGGAAATGCACACTTATGCATATTAATCAATATAAAAATATTCTATTGAGTCCATTAAAATATTTATACATAATTTTATAAACAGTTAAGAGATTATTTCATGTTGCTCAGAGGGGAGAGGGAGAAAATTTACAAAAAAAAGAGCAGAATTTTTTAAACTAGATATTATTTTTATAACTCTCCATGTAAAAAAAAAAAACAAACCCAAATACAATTATATATATTTTTTTAATGTGATATTAATACTTGTATATTATCTTAAATCTCAGAGAAATGAAATTCAAAAATAAAAACATAGTTATCTTTTGCTGTTTCAAAGAAATTAAATTTTTAAGGAAGGAAATGCCGATTAAGAACTGTAGGCTACTCGTTTCTCTGAAAAATGCAATTTCCAGCAGGGTAATTTCAATTCTTTTTTTATTAGCCCTGACACCTGTCATAAAATACGGAATATGTTTTTGACACTTCTGTCGGGGGGCTTAAGTGTATCACTTGTCCATTCATGAGTGATTCTTAATTCATGTGTGCAAATAAATAAAAGGTCATTGGAAGGAGTGTCTGTAATATTTGTGACTGTCCTTCCCACAACTGCATTTTTAACAATAAATTTGACAACTCTCTTTAGAAATAAAACTAATATTTTCCCCGATTATCGGAAAACATTGTAGATAAAAATAGTTTATATAGAAGAAATTGTCTTCAAATAGTTATGTCCGGGAATAATATTTGATGATTAAAATTATTCTGAACATAATCTTATTGAAGCTGAGAGAAGAACGAGCCGAGGCCTTAAGATGTACCTACAAGAGTCACAATTCAACAAATGAAAAAAAAAAAAAACACCAAAATGATAATTAACAGAGAATAGCTTCATTTTAAAAACAACATTAGTTATGCAAATCTTTTTTAATAACTTTCCTTCTGTGACATTTGATATATCAGTATCTTGAAGTAGTCACCCCCCCCTCTCTCTCTATATATATAATTACAAAGCATATTCATTCAAAAATTCCAGGTAGCTTTTAAAGACAGTTTTATATAAAATTAAAACCATTTACATTATAGATGATTGTAAATAAGAACAATAAAATTGCAAAATTTTAATTGCACATTTTAAGTTCCTAAAAAAAAAATCGGTACTTTCTGTATTAGCGGATCCCGCGAAATTACGATTACAGCAAGGTTGTCACCAAGTTCGTGAGCCTTACGATGCGATACAACCTATCTTGGTGATAGTTCTCGGTCGCTTAGCTATTCATCATCAGGGACCGCTTTTACAGAGAAGTACTCGATAGTAAAAATTTATTTAAAGAAAAACTTTCTCAAGAGATAGCATGAATTAAGAATTCATTTTTAATCTAGCTTTTCAGTAGTAAATTTCGTGAATTTAAATTAATAGAACTTACCAAATTCTTGCTCCAAAAATACAAAATTTGGTTGACCATTCTTAGATACCCATTCTAATCTACTTTTCCAATTCTTAGTAACAGATGATGTTATAATGCATGGTACATTGGCACGCAAATAATTTGAAAAAAAATATTCATACGGCACATTTGAAATTCGTTCAATTTTATCAATCGCTGAATAATTTACAGTAGGTAGACCAGAAACTGTATCCGGATCGCACCAACTAAACTTCTGTTGTAATTTTTCTTTAAACATGTTTCAAACGATTAGTTTTCAAAATCATATGAAATGAAGAAAGCCTTTTATTAAAAACTCGGAATAACCTCTCTAAAAAAGAGAATAAAAAGATAATTTTTCTCCAATATACAATTAATCTAATTTTTAAAATATAATTCAAACGAAACACATTAATGTTCTGTCTTATGACAACTTTAAATTATAAAGCAAAATATTTATTCCCTACAAAGCCCAAAATCATTATCCGATACAGTGTGTATATATGACGATTGGGGAAAAAAAGTTATAAAAGGTAGATTTGATATTTCATAGTAACTTTAAATAGTGCTTCAACAAGTTAACCTCATCTTATGTCTCAACAACAGCAAAACAAAACTTACAAGCCGCACAAATACACAGTACTCATGGTGCCATTCATTTTGAATAAAAAAATACAAATTAATAAAAAGTTAAAAATTTGATAGTTAAAATCCCTCAAAATAGATGATTGAAATAAATAAGACGACTGATCTGAATATTATGAATTTTGAAAGAAATGATTTTTTTTCATTTAGTGATGATCCTAGTTGTTTTGATGTTTTTTTTATGACCGAAATATTTTTTTGTACAATTCATACAATTTTCTCTGTCATCTGCCTTATTACAAACATACATTTCGTATTCTCGCGACGAAAGTTTCGAAACAGGTGAATGACTTTGGTGGATAGATGAACAATGAAAGATGTATGATTATATTTTACCAAATTGGGTCATACCAATTGTAAAGAAATTATTCCGTTGCTTCTGTTGGCAATAACCGTAATAAAATTTTGGCTGTTTTGTTTAGGTTTTTTGTCACTTGTGGTCTTTTTCCTCTAGGGATAATGACAATATTTTTTGAAACACTAAATCTGTGTTAAACATTTAAACGTTTTATATATATATCTCAAAAATATGTAATGATCAGAGGTATTGTAATTCTATTGTTATGATATTCTCTTAGACCGGTTTAACGAACATCGTGGCAAGTTCTTTATTGTTTAAAAGGTGTCAACAATCATATTCGCTGAGAGAAGAAATTAATTTTATACAGATTTTAGAAGTGTATATTTTGTTAATATTAAATTTAATATACTCCATGAATTTTTCAAAGTGTATTCCAAAGTATTTTAACGATTTTACCTCATATTTCACGCATTTTTGACATTGCACGAAGATGTAAAAGGTAATTTGTTTGGTTTTTTATATTTCTAAGATTGCCGAAATGTTTGAAATACAATTATGTATTGCAACCAATTTTTGTGAGTTTTTTTTTTGTTTTTGATTTGTAAATGTTTGAATATATGATATTTGTGCTATTTTAAGAGTATTACCATAAGATATGTGATAGATAATGAAAATTAATAAACTGAAACTGGTTTGTGTTATTTTTCACGATAAAGCAACAGTCATTCAGTTGTGTTTTATTATAACAAATATCCCTGGGTGTTTGTTATCAATGAGTTATCAATTTTTTTTTTACTGTAAATATATTTGAAGTGTAAAGGTTTTTTTTTTTTTTTTTTTTATTTTTAAAATTTTGATTTTTTTTAACATCGCAATCGTTCTCTCATTCAATTATCAAAATTTGGATTAAAAATTTTATAAAGTATTTTATCAGGATTTTTTTTTACATATTTGTATTTGATATTAAATAAAGTTACTGAAGTACACAGACTTCTTTAGTTTTAGTTATTGGTAAGAAAACGTTTTTAAATAACATTACATTTTGAAAAAATAATGGGACTTCCTTAGTTAGTTTTTAGATAATGGAAACTTTTCAATTTTCATCATTTTAAAATGCATTTATATTGATTCTAATTAAATTAGAAAAAAATGTTAATTTTTGTATGATTATATTATGTATGATATCATTTATAATAAAAATTGATGCATGAAATAATGCATCTTGTCTAAATATCATTGTTGCATTGATAAAACTGTTCACTCCATTAAAAGCATTTTATAAATCAGTAATATATTTTGATAAATTTATATATGTATAATATTTGCTGCTTTCAAAAAGAACTAGGACTGTATAGATTGCAGAACTTAATTTTTTCAAATGTTTTTGAACCAACCAACTTTGGTACTTCATTAATAAATTTTATAAAAAAATACATTTTGTGGCAGATTTTACAGACCCTTAATCTCTGCCAGACTTTTAAGCTGTAGCTTAAATAACCTTGTGAATAATATGATTCTGGAAATGACAGTTACATTCTAAAAGTATCTTGTGTCTCACCTTTATTTCTCTCCCATCTTGCTAAAATGTTCAGTTGATTGTAAATATATCATACTTCAGTGATGTCTCACCAATTTTTATTTTTTATTTTAATTAAATGTATTAGTCATTTATGTGTTTGAAGAACATAGCTATTAATGATTCTTTTATGTTATTTTAATTGATCAATAGCCAATAATCTAAATCTAAAAAAATAAAATAAAATATTGTGCTATCATTTATTTTAATACATTAATTGTATACTTGTACTTCTATAAACAATATTTATAATAGTATATAAATTAAAAAAATATTAGGTCTCTACTGTGAACAGAATAGCATGTAGCGGTATTACAATGAACTTTTACATATTTTTTTTCTTTTTGGTTTAAATTTTTTTATTCTTGTGATAAAACTATTCTTATGCAGTCATTTCCTTTGTAATTCATCTAGTAAACATTAAGATTTTCATCTTGTGGTTATCTTCTCTATGGGTTATAGAATTTATAGGTAGATCCTTCATCATGTGATAATTGCTAAATCATCAAAATCAACCATTCTTTCATAAAAAAAAAATCAACAGGAAACTTAACTTTTGCAATAAAAGCAGATATTTACTGAGTATCTCTTCATATTTTATTGACAACTTTTAGTGACTGTTTACATTTATTGTATATTCTTTTTTATTAGCAATTCTGAAACCTATCTAAGCTGCAAATGTATATTTTAGGTTTCATAACTGTACAATTTAAATAATTATGATGAATTAAAATTCACATAAAGGAAAAATTTGTTAAAAAGTTAAGTACTGAGAATCTTATAATGTTTGAAAATGCAATGTAATTAATTTGGAGTGATTTGCAGTATAAAGTTGCAAAACCAAATTTTGTGTCTTTTTTTATTGCTTTATTAAACCTCAAACTTTTTAATTCTAATAGAAATAGAAAGTGATGTAGAGAAAAAGTTTTATTTTCAAATAGCTAATTGCAAATGTTATTTTAAAAATCTTTCTAGAATTAAAATCTGAAAGTTATAATTGCAAAATATTAGTATATTATGTATAATTATGAAACACTTAAATTTATGAACATGAATAAGATTCTGTAATTAAACTTTTTTCTTTTTTTTTCCAGGCATAAAATACATGTTTTTATATTTTTAACAGTCTTCTTACCATGGCGCATGTTGAAGCTGAAGTTTATGGTCAACCTCGTAGAGGTTGGTTGGATACCAAAAGTCAAAAAATTGAACAGCCATTTTACAGAATGTTAAAATCTGGTTTTGAAGAGAAAGAGAAAGGGGTTAAAGAGTCATCAAAACCAAAAGCAGAAAATCTTAGACCAATGGGAACTAAAGTTAGTACCATTGCTCATATGTTTCAATCATTATCTCAACAGAAGATTGAAAGCAGTGGATTACGATCACCTGTGAATAAAGAGAGCCCAACTGGTGAAAGAGTTCAGTCTCCAGATTTGTATAAACCTGAAAGATCGTCTTCATTACCAGCATTTCCTAGTTCTAATTGTTCATTATCTCGTAGAGGTAGCCATTTGGCAAGATTTAATAATGCTAAAGCTATGTTTGAAAAATTAGAAAAAAATAAAGGAGTTGATAATAAATCTACTACTGAGGTTCGTACTCGGGCAAGTACCATAGCTAATGCTGAATCTACAAAAATTTCTTCTAAAGCAAATCTTTCAGATTCTAATATAAATAAGATATCCCAGTCACCTGGAAATTTGGATAATAAATCTGTTTTAAAGCAAAATGTTTCAAAAGGTGACACATTTTCTAAAGTTACATCAGAAACTCTGAAAGCTGTTCCTCATTTAGCTAAAAACTTTGTGAAAAGTGATTCAGATCTTGTTAGCTCAGATAATAAGAGTTCTTACCAAAAAAGTGAATTATTAAGCCAAAAATCTCAAGAAAATTCATACAATGTTATGCAGCTTATGAGCAATAGTGACAATGATAACCTATCTACTTTGAAACAACCTGTAATAAAAAATGATATTTCTTACAGAAAAGTTTCTACTGACACTACAAAAGTTTTGTCTCAGACTACACGACAGTATCTTAAAACAAACTTTGTTCCTGTTATTTCTACTAATAAAGAAGGTCTCTTAAAACATGACATCACATGCTCAGAATTTGTTGAAAATAAAACAGATTCACATTCTGAATGTAGTGATGATAGTAAAAAGGAATTAGAAGAAAAGAACGAGAAGAATAATTCATTATTAAATGTGAAGAGTTTTCTTAGTAACAATGCGCATGAAAGTGAGACTACACAAAAATTACAAACTGATGGATGTGAATCAGATTCATTACATCATAATCAATTTGAGAACTTATCTGTTAATAATAAGGATTATGAAATTCTACACTTAACAAAAAGTAAGGGTGAAGGTAATTCAAAAGATTCTCTTGATAAAAATCAGATAACAAATAGTTCAATTTTATCTGATAAGGATTGCGAACTTTATTTAATTAAAAGTAAAATTGAGGATAATTCTAATACTATTGTGGATGAAAAGCAAATTACAAATGAATATTCATCTAGTGAGGATTCTAAAATTCTAAATGTAACTAAAAATAAGATTGATGATTATTCAAAGAATGGTGATGATAAAAGACAATCTTCTAATAATAATTCATTTTTATCAAAATTGCATAGCTCTAATTCTAAAGAATTAGTGGTAGAGAATGCAATTGATAATCCATCTTTACCTAAATATAATCATTCTTCAGTCTTAATAACTTCTGATGCAGATATGATGTATGACAGTTTTCAAAGTGCCTTAGAAAGCTCAAAAGATTGTTTTATATCTTCCCCAAATAAGGGTAAATCTAATGTTTTTAATTATAATTCTTCATTTGAAAGCTCTGAAGTAACAACTTGTGAAAGCTTTCAGAGTGCCTTAGAAAACCCAAAAGATGATTTTGAATCTTTGAAAGAATCTGTTGTTACTAGCATTAGCAAAGATGATACATTTACATGTATTAAATCATCACAGATGAAGTCTGGTTCTGTATCTTCCATAACTTCTAAAACTTCAGTTGTATCTTGTAAAGGTAAGATTTCTCTTTTAAGTAATAATATTTATAGGAATTGTGTTATATTTTGATGAATACAGTTAAATATATTGTTTCAAAGAGAACTTTAGATGTCCACTTGATATATTTATAAATTTGTGTTGCATTCTTTTTTACAGATTCAGTGGAACAAAGAGGTTCTTTAACTTCTAACTATGATCCGCCAAAAAGATCAACAAGTCCAGTTGCAACACAGGAAACTTCTGATAGTCTTTATAATTCTATATTCAAAGAATTACATAATAGCTTGCAACAGAAGTATGAATATGAATTGCCAGAAAAAGAAACATTTTTTGTAAATAGTAATGTAACACAAAATACCTTCAATGCTGAAATGATTGAAAATAATAGTTATGCTGTTATTGAAGATTTAAAAGAAGGACTAAAAGAAACTTTTGTTGATGATACTTCTTCAGATTGCCAATATTCTGATGAATTTGGAAGTCAAGAAGGTTTTCCTATATCCAAAGATTTCAAACATAACAATAGCTATACAGTTAATGAACATTTTCCTTTTGTACCAGCTACAAATTTTGCAGATTCTCGTTATAGAGTAAGTAGAAGTGTATCAAATACTTTGTTAATTATCCATATTCTTCTACCATTATTCTTTTGCATTATTGAAAATTACATATAAAACAAAATTAATTCATGTTGTTCATCAAACTTTTAATATTTTTATAATATTTTTTAAATAAGAAATTTGCAGTTAAGGATTCTTTAGTATGAGTTTATGTAAATTGTTCTTGACTTCAAAGGAAAAAGTAATAATTGCGTTGTATTTCTTGTAAGGTACAAAATGGATGCCCCTTATTGGGAGGTATTACATGTGTGTGAGGACTTCGCTTAAAAAAATTTTAATTTTCTAATTTTCCTTTTTTTTCAACTTACAATAAAGAATTTATTCTTATTTTTGTGTATGATTCCAATTTATCTTTTAATTAATGTGATTACATGTTCGTAAAACTTACTAAATCAACTTTCCCATGGTCGCAGAGCTGTAGGGATAATCCCTACCTGGCTTTTACACCTCTGTTTAAATTCCTCATCATATTAAAATAAGTTTGCTAGGAAAAGTTTTTTTTAAAAATGAGAGTATATTTGTAGCAGCAACTTTCACTGTCAATATCTCCATTTATCAGTCTTATGATATATTATCAGATAATAGATAATTTAATCCTAATTCTCTTTAAAATTTATATTTATTTTTGTTTCCTCTTCCTTTATGTTGCAATTTTAAGAAGTATACTTCAATTTTTACATTTAAATGCTGATTTTGAATTTGTAAACTGGTAATGACTTAATGGTATTTGTTTATTTAAAAAGGAAGTATAACAATATTTTAGAAAATTAAAACTTGTAGAAGGTGTTTGTAAAAAAATTTAGACTTATATTTTTCAATGTGTGGTAACAGTTATTTCTTCTATAAAAACTGAAATATACTGTGTCTAAATTGTGAATGATTTTTTTTTTTTGTTTTGATGAAGAGAATGCATTTTTTGAAAAAAATTATATATTTTGAGAAAAATTATATATTTTTCAGTGAGATGGGCAATATTTTTTAAATGCAATGCAAAATGATATTGATCAATATTTCATCATTATATTTAAAAAATTTTTAGTTTATATTTAAAATAATTTTTTGGAAAATATTTCTTTCTATCATTTTGTAAATCTGATTGACTAAAAATTAGTATAAGAAAGAAGAAATAGTTAAAAAAAAAGCCTTTATTTTACTTTAAATATTTTTTAGTTACACATAAACCAATTTTAATTTATTGTTATTATAGGTTTCTTCTGCTACTGAGATAGCCCTGCAAGATTCTGCTGGCGAATCTTTAGCTGAATGTCAAGAACAAGATTTAGAATTTATCCGTTCTGATTTAGAAGATTTAAATGTAAGTAACAATTTTTGTATCCAAGATAAACAAATAAGTCTTTTAAGTTACTTTCCAACTAAACCTTCTCATATGTATTTTTGATTGATTTTTGCATTTGTAAAACAATTTTTATTTTTACAGATGCAGCCTCTGAATTCATCTGTGCCAAAGAATAACCTTGGTTTTATTGAGCTTATGACTGAGGATGAAGCTGAAAAGCTTTTAAGTAGCAGGTATTTTTGATTCTAATATGATAAATAATAAGTGTGTCTTTTATGTGTTTTGGAGATTTAAATGAAATTTTAATAAAAGATTTAAATTAAAGGATTAAATTAAAGATTTAATTATTCATTAAAAAATATGTATTTCTACTAAAAAGGAGATTATATATTAACTTGTGTCATCAAATAAAACTAATAAGGTATTTTTAGAGTTAAATAATGTAATTTCTTTTATTTGAAAGTTTTTTGTTGCTTATAATGTTGATTTAATTCATTTAATTATGACACTACTAATTTTTTAAGTGATATTTTATCATTCTTATTTTTATGTTAGTTATTAATAGAATATATTTGTATAAAAATTCATATTTGAGTATTGATAACATTAATCATTGAAGAAAGGCTATAAGTATCTGGTTAAGAAAATCATAACCTAGGAATTGTACAGTTGTGGGTTTTTGACTTCGTAAGTTGAAGCTAAGACTGCTGTGTTAGATGAGAGTTAATGCACATTTTAAATATCGTAGATTGTAAATCCTCATGATATGGTAATGATGAGTGATGTAACCCTTCAGATATTGACTTAACTATCTGACTGTGGAATATATTGGTAATATTTTATTAAACATTAAGTGAATGAGAAATAGCAAATCAAATGTTTATAAGTGTAATCATGCCGGGAATGAGGCGCACTTCCTGGATCAAATACTCCGAAATGGAATGTCACTACTGGCTTGAGCATTTAAAGCAGTGAAGCCTAATCTTACAAAAAAATTCCCATAAAATTAGCATTTAATATAATGACTATAATTTTAGAAGTTATATATAAATAATATACTACTTAATATGCATTAATATAAAGACAATAATATAAATAGAAATTAAATATGCAAAATACTAGAATTTATTTATGCCCATGAAAACAAATACTAAACACATAAAAATAAAGTTACAAGTATTATGTATACAAAATTAAAAAAAAAAAAAGGATATTAAGGAATAATAATCTGTATATAAAAAATTTCAATTTAAAATTTCTGCTGCATATGGTATAGTTCAAAACAAGGATCGACACACAATCCTATGTCACATATTTTGAATTTGTGATGGATGTTTTGTTTCACTTTTCCTTGTTATAAGCACACATAACACACCTCCTTCTACTTTTACTACCTTTCCAGTCAATAAAAATTTTCGGAAAATGTCTTCCAGATAAATGGAATAGTTTAGTGCCTAGTGTTTTTGGACTAATTTTTAAATTTCTTGGTTTTGCAAACTTTTCTATTATTTGATGAATAATTCTGGTTCTGAATTCCAAAGAAAATGGTTTTTTTTGCCTTTTACTTTAGAATATATATGCATTAAGAAGTGCCATATCTAACAATCCAAAAAACAGCTTTTGATACCATTTTTCTAAATGCTGCATTATGATAGAATCGCCAGAGTCAACACCTCCTATATTTTGATTGTACTCTACAATGCAGAGTGGCTTCAAAATGTCGTTTCCAGCCTTTTGGTCTTTTTTACCGATTGGTACAATAGCATTATCATGTATGGTTGATAAATCAACATGCTTTTCTTTTTGTTTTTGAATGCTAATAAATTCACTGAATTTTTTTGCAAAACTTTTGTTTCATCCTTCTTAATATGAGAAATGACTTTTGGCATTCCTTTTCTCTTCCTCACGACAGTCCTACACATGTTTGTGTTGTTTTCAAGAAAGTAAGAAGCCAAGTTCGATGGTACGAAAAATTGATCCAAGTATAAATTGTATCCTTTACCCAACAGAGTCAACAGTAGCATTTTTACTACACGCTCACCATATTGACCTCCAGTTTCCAAAATCTCAGTATCCTTGCCAGTATATATACAGCAGTTTCTACAAAACACATGCATAAATATTTCACTTTCAGCCTTGCAAGTAGTCAGCTGAATGCACTTCCCCATGTTCTTCTAACAAAAAGAGCAAAGAAATAAATAAGAATGCCGGTGTCCCTTTAAATACCATGTGTACTTTTAAAGAGCTGAGATTCTCAGTTTGTTTACACCAATAAATCTATCAAATATAAAAAAGTACAGAAAAACATAACAGAAACTAATACCCTTATGTAAAGGTCAAATGTTGTAAGATTCAACTGATGTGAACACTGTTGCAATTTGGTGCCATCTGGTAACATTTAAAAATTCTAATAAAACACTCCATTTCCCATTTACACTGATGCAACGTTGGGCCCATGATAATAATCAGCTCTTCGTGGGCAAGTAACTCTGGCTTTTAATAGTGAAATTGTTGCGTCGCATGGGTGAGACGTTGGGATTGTACTTTGAGATTGCGCTTATTAAATTATATCTTTATCATTTGTTTTTAATTAAGTTATTGCTAATAAAAGTAAAGTAGTGTAAAATCATATTGCTAAAGTTCATGTTTAATTAAATTAAAATAATTATGGAAATTAAGGGGAAAACATGTAAAACTTTTAATTGACTATATGAATATAGATTGACTTATATTCAACTCTTTTTTTTTTTTTTTAAATTTTTTATTTTGAAAATCAGAAAAGTAATCATCTTAATATTATTTTAGAGATCAGTCTGTTCTGTTAAGTGATGAAGAGGCCAGGGAAGTGGTTTTACTACTGTCAAGGTCAGATGAAATACAAAAAGAAAGCCCTGATGAAAGCTCTGTTAATAAAAATTTATTAAATGCAACATTTACTGCCTCTGAGAAGTTCAATTCAACTATAGTGCATGATGGGACTGAGTACCATTTCTTGGAAGATGGGCATTATTATTTTGAATATCCTGGATTATCTCCTACAGAAATTGAAGAAATGGTTGAAATCACATCTATGTCAGATGAGTCAGTTGATTCAAATCAATCTATTCGTAAGAAGTCGAAGATCTCATTTAGCACAGAACCAATAAAAGTAATTTTTCTGTAAAGTTTATTATTTCTTTTAATGATGTTAGTCCTTTAAAAATATTTTTTTAAAGACCATTAATGCATTTATTTATGAGTTTTTGAATTAAATGTTCAGAGTTTTATGTTTTTTTTTGGATATTTAATAATAAAAGTTGGAACCATTTTTCTGTCTGTGATACTTATCCATTGTGTAATTAGATTGATTTTTGGCATTAGAAATCTTGTAATTTTTTTCTGAGTGTTGGTGTACAACAACATCAATGGGTAACAATAATTATCATTAAAGATATTTGCAGTTGATTCAGGCAGTTCAATCCTTCAATGTAATTTAAGACTTAAGAATGACTTTTTGATTTAATACTACGGTTTATGCTTTGAATTATGATATAGTTCTTTGTTTCCAGAATATAAGGTTCTTTTGATTGTTATCTAAAATGCAACAATTCCATTTTAGGTGTTAAATATAGCCTCTTAATTCATCAATAAATAATAAAATATATTATTTAAAGGTATTATTAAGTTTTAGGGATTACTTTGGCACTGCTTTGATGTTTCATTTTATTGCTTTGTTAAAATGCATTGACTCTTTGAATAAATTGATTTGATAAAAATCCATATTAATAGTTTCATGAAATCTTTTCATGATGTATTTCATTGATTGATTTTAACATTATAAGTAATAATATGTTGCTCCTTAAATTCTACTTCTACTGAATTATTTTATTATTATTCATAAATAGTCATAAGTTTTAATGATTACAATGCAGAATAATTACACAAATATTTTCTTCAATCTGTTGAATCCATTAATGTTAATAAATGCATGTAATAAAATGATGAAAGTCCTAACTGCAGATTAGCTAAATTTTATATGTATTTTAAAATTAAGACAAGCATAAAATTGTTGTATGAGGCTGTGTTTCAAGAATTAAAAAAAAAAAAAAAATACTTAACAGTATTTTTCCTCCTGCATTTTTTTTTTTAAAAATATTATTACAAAATAAAAAGAAATTGAAGTTAAGCTTTAGTAAATTTAAGTAGAAGAAAAAAGTTTTATGATAATGAAAATAATACAAGTTTTATGTCTTTTATGCATCATAGTTTTGAAATGATTTGCAAACTGTTTTATAATTTGTAAATAATTTTAAAGAGCTTTGTTTGATTTATAGACAATTTACATGATTTTATTTCAATCTACATTAGATGTTGAAAATTTTAACAAAATTACATTAATGTTTATAACATAGATTTTGTTTGTTTTTATGTATAAAAATGTCCATTTTTTAGTTTTAATTATTTGCTATTTTTATTTGATATAAAAACTGTTGAAATATTGATTTCAAAGTGTACTTTTAGCACTGCAATGATTTTGTGTTTCTCAATTTATCAGGTGTATAGTACCCACTCAACAGATGATTATGATAGGAGAAATGAAGATGTTGATCCAATTTCTGCATCTGCTGAATATGAATTGGAGAAAAGAATTGAGAAAATGGATGTTTTTCCAGTGGATCTTATAAAAGGTTTAAAAGACAGATGTCTTTGACTTAATTCGAATGCTTTTCATATAATACATCCTAAATTTCAGTGATTTCTTTAGTTATTAAAATGTGATTTATACATTTCAGGTCCAGAAGGCTTAGGATTAAGCATTATTGGCATGGGGGTTGGTGCTGATGCAGGTGTTGAAAAATTAGGCATTTTTGTAAAAACAGTAACTCCCAATGGTGCAGCTGACAAAGATGGAAGGTAAGATCTTAAAATTACCTGCTGTTTGTAGTTTAAAATTTTGCATGGAATTCAAGTTAGCTATTCATCTGCAAATGTTTGTATAGGTTTGATTCTTTTCCCTATTAAATTATAACTACTAGAACTGAATAAGATTAGAAGATTTCTTTAAAAAAAATGCACTGGAAGGTTATAATATTTCTTATTTTATTATGACTGCACTCAATAATTATCTAAACATTGTTGAAGGTCATTATTGAAGATGTGCATTCTATTTTAATGATAATAGTATTAAGTTATATATCTGAAAATTAGTGTAAGGCCCGAAATGATGCTTAGTATACCTAATATGTCTTTGCTGAATGTCAGTAAACAGGATCCAAATTTAAAACCTCTCTCAGTGAAAAAAATCTATACCATTATAAATTATGTGTGCTTGTGACATGTACACCCATTTATTTTGTAATACATGTTTAAAATTTAGAAATATTCAATAAATATACAACTTAAAGCATAGAAAAAAATATTCTAGCATTAAAGTATAGAAGATGAAATGTGCATTATGTATGCTATAAACATTTATTGATTCAAACAAAGGGAATATCTATTAATACATGTTGATTTTTATAAGTTATGAAGTCTTAAATATTATTTTAAAATTAAAATGTCTTTTTGTCCGAAGAAGTAGCTGGAGTTTGGAATTTGTTTTTTAATATTGTGAGTAGGCAGCAGTGAAAGAAAACTTCATATGTTGAATCAATTCTTAGTATACCTACTACACACATGATAAATGAATACAGTTTAAAAAAGTGTGGAGATATTTGTAGCAATCATTATTTGAAGTTTTAAATATAATTGTGTTATTTCCTAATGCTGAACTAATATACTTTTCAATTTTTTTTCTATGATTACATTAATTAAAAAAAACCCAGCATTTCACTTTTCATTCTCTTGACCTTGTTTTACACTAGAAACAAAATTATTTTCTTCAAATTCAATGATTAATTTATTTTGTAATGTAAATTAATGATAATAACAAGATTAGTGTAAGATATGTTACACGAATATTTTGTGTATATTAAAGGATATAAATTTAACAAACCTGAAAAAATTTGATTAGTTCATTTGCTATTTCTAGTGTTAATACTGTAAACGAATAGAAACATGCTTGTAAATTACTGAAATTAAAAAAAAAAATTATTTTTAAATCCAAAGTTTTTTACTAACTGATGTATTTTATGTAATTTATATAACATTCAATTTACAAATTTCTTTTATTTTGATATTTCATTTAGAATTCGTGTTAATGATCAGATTATTGAAGTAGATGGAAAGTCACTTGTTGGTGTGACACAGGCTTATGCTGCTGCAGTATTACGAAATACAGCTGGTCCTGTTAGGTAATGATATTTTGTAAAGAAAATAATTACCTTTAGAATTAGCCAGTTTGTTTAGATGTTTATTTCAATGAGTACATTTTTTTTTATTTCAGATTTATTATTGGAAGAGAAAAAGAAGGAGCTCAAAGTGAAATCGCCCAATTAATTTCACAGTCCCTGATAGCAGACAGAAGTAGGGATTCAGAAAGGGAAAATGAAGATTTTGCTTACAATAAAGTAATTTATATGATTTAATAATTCTTTTTAATTTTATTAATATGACTAACTTACATTAAACTTGAATAATTATGTAATTTTATTTAGGGGATTTTTTTTGGTTTATTTGAAAGGGCAAAAATGTATTGGAATTTTTTAGCTACTTACAGTTAATTTAAAATTGTGCTTCATTGTCAAGCTTCCTGAACTTTCTCTTATTTATTAGCTTTTGTTGATGGATATTTTGAGAAATCTTTTGAAATTATCTTTATTTTAATTCAAATAACTAAGTGTCCTAGTAGAATAAGTGATTGGTCAGTTTCTTGAAAAGCAAAGGTAAAACATTACCGAACAGATTTGACATTTTTATAGGATATGATCTTGTATGTAGATTTTATGATCTTTTAAAATAGAAAAATTGTGTCAAATAACTTTGAAATTTTAAATCACTTTTTAAACATATGTTATGATATATATAAAATTATCATTTAAAAGTTTCTTTACATTTTTTAGCCCCATTGTTCTGGTATTTTAACTAAGGATGAGTTAAAGAAAGCCAATGAGAAGGTAGTTTTATTTTCCTTTCTTCATAAATACAAAAATAAAATTTTTACCATTGTTTTTTGTTATAATTTTTAATGCTTTTGTTATGCAAGTAAATTATATAAATTATGCAAATGAATAATGTATTGAATGTTTAAAATGCCATTACAAACTTTTATTAGTTAATTTGAATATACATGCAAATTTTTTTTTGTTCTTTAAGAATATTTATAAATTGAAATTTGCTGAAATTTAGTTCACACATTACCTGCAGTATCTAATTATTGTCAATTTAATATGAATCAAAGCTGATCACTTATGGAGATTTAAGTATTAAATGTATATAATAATTTTTGATGCTATAATTACTACAATGCCTAGGGGAAAAAAAAGGTTTTTAATCATATAAATTTTTGAAATTTAGTATTATAATTACTTCTTTGTTCCATCAGATTACATAAAAATGACTGGAATATAAACCTTTCTAAATGAACTGTCAATTTTATTTCAGTTACAAGCTATGGAACACATGGAATCAGATTATATTAAATGGTTAGACATAGCACAGTGTCAGCTGGAGGAACTGGGACTTAACCTGCAAAGTGCAGAACAAGAACTGTTGCAATATAAAAATGAACTAGAAACATTAAGAACAGCTCATTCTAGCTTAGATAAGAAATATTCCAAAGCAAAGCAATATATTAAAGAATTTCAACGAAGGTAAATTTTTGGAGTTTTTCTTAAAATCACATGAAACTTAATTTGGGAGTCCTACATATTTTTTTTTTATTAGAAGAACATATTACCAAGAGTAATATTTTTTGTCAAATATTTTTAATATAAAAGACTAGTATTTTTTTTATAAATATTTTCCTTTGAAAAGCAGTAATCCTAATTTTTTAGAGCATTTAAGTTTTTATTAATGAGTATAAATGAAATAAAATTTATCTAACTTAATTGATTTGCATGTGAGACCAGTTGTATCTTGTATATAACAGCACATTTGTATACTAGCTTGCATGAATGAAATAATGAGTGCATTTGCATGGTAAAGATGTCATATTTGTTTTATATCATTAAATTTCAAGTAGTAAATGGGGAGTTTAAGTTGATATCAGTATTGAAATAGTACTGTGCAGGATGAATTGGTTGCTTATTCATTAATAAAAATTTGAGTATTTTAATTTTCTTTTTGATTTAGTAAATTTTTTTTTTTTATCAAATTTTGTGAAATTTCTTTTTATATGATTAAAACATTCTTATATCTTTGTCATGAATTAAAAAATAAATTATGTTGGAGCATTACATAATCTTACCTTTAATTTTACGTTAACATAAAATTATTAAACTACCATTATATAGTATTTGAGACAAATCTGTATGTTATTATAACATTAATCTTCTTGATAAAATTGTTTTATTATGTATTTTATTTGCTTTGGTTATTTACTAAGTATGAAATTAACCTTGCAATATATTTGTAAGTATAGTTATAAAGTTAAATTTTTTTTGTAGAACATGTATTTTTTTTTTAATTTTATGATCTTCACTTTTACAGAAAATTTGTTGGTTTAAGCAATGCAATATTTAGAAAATTGAGATTTTACCTAACTGAAACATGTTTTTATTATTATAAACAGAGAAAAAGAACTGATTCAATGGCAAGAGTATCATGTTCAGCAGCTGCAAGAAAAAGACCAAGAATATAATTCTTTAGTAAAGGCCTTAAAAGACAGAGTAAGTTTTTAATATGCGAGAGGAATTTTATATGTTTTGTAACAAAGCACAAAATCTTTTTTTAATATATCTTTTGTATCTTATAAAATATTGTGTGATAAATTTTGCATTTAATTTATTATTACATTTTTTTTATGTATTTTAATTAGGGTACAAATTTTCTCTGTTTTTTTCCTTTAGTGTAAAGTTACATCATACTTTATATAATTTAAAATAATTTTTGTAGATTTCATTTAAATTACTTCATATAATTTATTTATGTTTAAAATATCCTAAATGTGACAAATTTTTTTCATTTTGAATCATCATTTTTTGTTGTTTAATAATTGGAAGGCCCCGCAGAGAGAGAGAGAGAGAATTGGCCATTTAAATAAAAATTATTAGATAAATTAACCCTTGATTTTTCTAATTTCTTTTCAGTATTTCAGACAATACACAATATCTTTTTTTTTATATACTTTGGATGACTATAAATTTTCAGGATTATATTCAAAATTCTAAACGAACCTTTTTTTGAAGACAAAATTTCGAATTTGTATGATTTCGGAACAATATCTAGTGTAATGCTTGTTTCCTAGCTGCAAGAACAATTTCTGTCCTATGCAAATCCTCTCCTCTAATATTCTTGAAGGATTTATTTAACTAATGGAAAGATAACTTTTATTTAACTATTATTTAATTTTTTATAACTATTATTTAATCTGTTTATTATTTTCATAGTAATGAATCTAATGACTATTGTTTGCAAAACTGTCATGTATTTCTTTTACTCATCATCTGTTAGTGAGGATATTGTTAAATTGTTTCTACCATTTCTAGAACTGTTCTTGTGTGTTCTCCAGGATATTTACATATCCTAAGAATATAGAGGTTAAAGTTAAAACATATCTGTCTGAATATTGAAATAATTTTTATTTTTAATTTTAGGTTATACTTCTGGAACAGTCTTTGTTAGAAACACAGAAAAAAGCTGGCCTTCCTACTGGTCTTCCTTATAGTACACCACTGAAACAGGATGCATCGCAGTGCAGAAATGTTATTAGTCCTCCAAAATTTTTGAGTATGGGATTTCTTTAGTATTTTATTTGACCTACTCTTGTATTATTAAATGACAATACATTTTTTTCAGCATTGTAAAGCTTTGATTTTTTTTTTGTTTTGTAGACATTTTAATATTGCATCATAGTTAAGATCACAGTTGTTACACAAATATACTTTCATTTAATTAATGTTATTAGTTATTAAATATTTTTCTTTTAACTGCACCAAAATTATTTATTAAAAATATACTCTGCTAACATTATCTGGATAAGTTATTGTATTTTTTTTAAAAATTGAAATTAAGGTTTTCTTAAAAATTTTAATATGTAAAGTATGGGCAGTTATAATTAAGAGTAAATATAAAAGCATTTGTCATAGATTTAAAATATTTATTGGAAGACTTAAAAATTTTATTTAAAAGTATTTGTAAAAATTTAAGAATTGTAGATTTAATTCTTTGACATTTTTCATCTTAAAACAATTCCATTTTAAAACACACAGTTTATAAGCTTCCAACTTCCGTAAGAAATTTTGTGTGCATCACACACACACATAGCAGGAAAAAGGTAACACCAAGAAGAAGTGACCGATGCAAATCACAAAGTAGATGCAGCTTTTCTAGTTATGTTGAAATGACTCCAATTGGAAGGGCGTTTTTAGTGGTTGCATTTTATCAAACTAGAGATATTGGTAAAGTGAAGAAAAAAATAGCTGTAAAGTTTTTAATAAAAACATCAAGATAAAAGTTTTGTCCAATAAATAAACCAATAATTTAGTGCTAAGGGAAGGAATCAGCAGATGCCTCAGTTGTTATGTTGCGCTGTTGGAGAGGAAACCAGTTAGTAAAGTTGTTTATCATCATGGAGTAAACATATTTTAGTACAGGTGCCAGGTTGTGGCCAACAGAGCCTGTTTCACAAAACAGATGAGATTATGAGGATCACATGATTGAATTAAAAATGGCTGGTTATTGTGTATTTTCGCTTAATCAGCCATGTTTGTGCAGAATATAAACATTTGAAGAATGTCAGTGTTGGCAGAAGGAAATCTTTTGGATTGGTATCACTTGTTCATTCCAGCTATTGTATTAGACATAGTGGATTCTTTCTTTTTTCAATAATGTTATCTATTTTGATGAATTTTCAATTAGATGCAAACCATTCTATCTTTTTCTGTATAAGTTTGTTTTGTAATCAATAGGTAATGACTGTTATTATTGCTGATTGACTGATGTAAAATTTTTTGGTTGTTTAAGAAATGTGATATTTGATGTGTGCTTAGACATTTGTATTCCAGGAGACTCTGGATATGATGAAATAGTTAAACAGCAGGAAGCAGCAATTATCTTATGTATTAATTACTTTTAACTATTACTTATTCAGCTTTTAACAAAATAACCGTGGAGGAAAGGTTTCTTATAATTAATTAAAAGTGCCTTTTAAACACAAGTTTTTGTTGGTCAATTTTTTTCATATGCTGTACAGATCGAGTTCATGTGTCAATCAACAAGTCCTGCAGGGTTCCCTAGTGCTTCACTGGCTTTTGATGTCCATATTTTCACTCATTGAGTGCATTTGGGATAGGATGGTTATTATTTGTGTATGTTGCCACCATCAAACTTGGATTATGAACTGTGGCAAATTGTTGAGTAAATGGTCATTTATTTTTCAGGCCACGATTCACATGCTCATTGACTCTTGTTAGGATTCGTTAAACATATAATATTTAAGATTCGTTAAATGTATAATCTTTCGGATTCGCTCAATGTACTTCCTAAATCTTTATGTTCATCTTGAGTGGCAACTGTATTTAAAAATGTTGATGTCTGTCATGTTTTGTTAACGGAATAAAAAGATTTTGTTCGAAGATCGCTTGTTTTTATGTTCGTACTTTATACGTGATTATAAATAGTTCAGTCTAATATTTTACTTTTACTTAGATATCTTTACTTAATACGATTGTTTCGAAAACTCTGTTCCAAAGTATGTCGCGGCCTGTCATTTCACCTGCAATGGACCTACAACGTACTGCTCATTTGGTGTTGCCCTCACTTTATTGTATCATGCAGAATAAATTTCACTTACTGTTCAATACTGTTTATCTGTTTTTTTTCTTCTTTTTTTTAATCTTATTCTAAGTAAACATTTTTAGTGTTGCATCTTCACTGTTACACAGTGGATGTATAAGTTTTTTTTCGCTAATTAAAATTTTGTGTCCTGTTGAATTGATTCATCTCTTTTTGTGTAAATATTGTTTTCAACTTTCAAATTTTTATTTATATAAAAGTCAAATGAAGTGTCTTATGACAAATTTAGATAAATCTCAAATTTTATGACAATTCTCTCTCTATCTCTCTTTTTTTTTGTTTATTAAAAAGCAAACAAACAAACTTTGTTTTAATTAGGTTTAAAATCTCATATTTTTCTCTTTCTTGTTATTGTAGAGATTGAATGTCCTGATTTGTCTGATAGTGAAGCATCTGACAGTGAGATCCAATCACCTTTCAGCCCTGATGATGAGTTCTGTGATAAAAGAGCTACAATGGAAAGAAGACCTGATCGTGAAAAATTATTTGATACTGCTGTTCCACATACGGAATTACTCGACACAAGTGCTGCTAAAGCTAAAGCAGAACTTGCAAATAAAGGCAGTTTGGCTAATAGACAACCACCATCTATTAAAAAACAATCTCTATCAGATTCAGTATGTATTTTTATAAATATGATTATAAATATTTTGCCTAATATATTTGTTGTAACTTATGAAAGAAAAATTATTAACTTTTTCAGAACCTATTAGGATTTTTGCTTTTAGTTATGTTGATCTGTGCATCATTTGTATAATGGTGCTTTTATGCAGGTGTGAGAGAAATAATAAAATACTAGAATCCAAAATAATGAAGAGTCTTTTGTTATTTATTATGGAATTAAAAGTGATATCCAGAAATAAGCAACAATATTATTCTGTATATGTTTTTCATTTTTCTTCTTTCTTAAAATTCTATTCTTCTTTTCGCATCTCTTATAAAACTGATTTAAGTATCTATAAACTAAATATTTTGATTTTTTCTAGTCTCCTGATAGAAGTTCAATTTACGACATATTTACAAATGCATCAGAAAATATTGAGTAAGTTTTTGTTATAAATGTTTTTTTTTTTTTTTTTTTTTACTTTTCTGTTTCTAAAGTATTATTAATTTGTTTTCTGATTTCTAAAATTGTTTTTTTTTAAAGATTAGTGTTATCTAAAGTTTCTGTTATATTATTTTTAATCAAACATTAAGGGCATCTCTTATATATATTGTTATTTATTTACTTTAAGATAAATCTATTGTATATTTTCATTAAGTATGCAAATTTGAGTTAATACATTTTGGTGTAGCAAAGCATCTTTAGATTAATAACTATGCTATCTTTAGAAAAAAATAAAGATTTTAATGTTACATAGAAACAAATTACCCACATCCATATTGCAATGCGAATGTAAACAGAACTTGAGCTGAAAAATGACAGAAATTTCCATCAGCAGTTCACAAACTTTTTGCTGCAATGAACACATAAAATGGAAATAAATGTTTGGTGGTGGTTGCCACATTACCCCCATTCCTGGAGGGGGAAGAAAAGGTTGTTGAAAAAGAACATTTTTTTTATATCGTTTTGGAACATCCAGTATGAAATGAGGTGTGGAAGCTGCATCTGTTGTACTAGAACCTGCTGTTGATTCCCTGTGTATGCTGTCACTTGTAGTTGCAGCACGAGATGCAGAGATTGCATTAACTGTGCCAGAGCTTACTGTTGCCACCTTGTGCATGGCAATACTTATAAATGTAGATCCAGAGATGTTAGATTGAGCAACTAAGCCTGCAACTAGGTGAGCAGGTTTGATTCTTTCGATCAATATGGTATATTCCTTTTCATTTACAAACAAGGTGAAAGTTTTTACCTTCATGCATAAGCACAGCATATGGTTTCCTGTGTATGGAGGATGAAATAATGGTTTAACAGCAACTATCCAAAGAACCACATGATTGCAAGTATTTTAAAGACTAAGATAGTTTTTTCTTTGCCATGAGATGATGTAGATGTTGGCAGAAAAGCTTGAATGTAATTTTTCAATATACTTACAAAATCGCTATCAATTTCAAAGTTGTTCTTTTGAATGAAAAATTGTCTTAAAAGGCAAATATTTTGTCCATAAACCAGTTCAAATGGAGAACACTGTGCTCCATCTGAACAATTGCTTCATCTTGAAAAGCAATTCATAATTCCAGCAGCATAGCGGCCACTTAAGATCTGCTATGTAACTTGACTAATACTTGTTAAATCTGGTTAGGGTCCCAAGTCCTCCCGATGGCATGATGTGGAAGTTTGAAAGGGGAGGTGCCACCTCAGGTTCTTCATCACTTCGATCAATGTTCAAAACTATGAGATCCATCATCAATAGCCTTTGTGTTTCATTTTAGTGCAATGTTAATAAACAATCAACAGCATGGCAGGTAATACATGTGTACAGTAAATGAAAGTGTGTCACTTGATAGATTGTTTTAGTATATGAACCAGCACTCATTAATGCTATTTGATTATAGATGATATGGTGTAGCATGTGAAATTTTAATTCTAAAATTTTTAGCAAATGTGTGAAATTATTCATATCTAGATTGACATCTATGATCTGTTGCAATTTTTTCAGGGGTTTGGAACTGGGAAAACCAACCACTGTATAAAGCCTTGGCTATAGTTTCAGCCTGTATGTTTTCTGTCAATATAGCTTCTGGCCAACATGTACATCTGTCCATCCATGTAAGGCAGTAATTGAAGTCTTGAGATGATGGCAAAGGACTAGTTAGGTTGACATCAAAGTGTGAAAAATGGTTCTTTAGAACTGAAAAGCTTGCTAAAGGAGAATAGGCTTGTCATGTTACTTTATTTCTTTGACAAGGGATGCATGTTTGAGTTGTGTGTTTACTGTTGCCTTTACACTAGGGTGAAAAAAATTGTGTACAGAATCAAACACCAACTGATGAAATGGAAGTGGACTATATGTCTGTTTATTGTTTGTAGATGTATCACAATAAATAAAAGTATTCCTCTCAGGATGTTGAAATTTGTAGAATTTAAGATCAGAATTCTTATTGTATTGTGGGTCTCCGTGCCAAGATAGTGGCACTTTCATAGAAAAGACTTATTACCTCTATTGCTGCTTCTGAATTATGTGCTTGTGACAACATAGCTATTCTGAATTAGCACGATGAAAGTTCTGACTCAACAATGTAGGTTAATGCATTTTGGTGTTGCAAAGTGTTTTTAAATTGACAACAAATTGACAAAGTATCTTTTAGAAAAAATACAAATCTTAATGCTATCAGAAACAAATCACTGGCCTCCATGTTGTAAGGGAATGTCAATGGAACTGGAGCTGAATAATAACAGAAGTTGCCATTCGCAGTTTGCAAACTTTTTACTTCAGTTAACGCATGAGGTGGAAATAATTATTTGGTTGTGTCGCTACATATCAATATATAATATTAAGTAATTTTATTGGATATAAAATTAAGTTTCTTGTTATTGAATATCAAGTTAAGTTTCTTTCTGTTATAGTTATTTAAAAGGTTTTATTGATTCAAAATATTATTTTAATTTTCATTGAATGTAGTGAAGATATCTAATTTAGTGGAAATTCAAGTTTTAAAAACATAGAATTTTTGAATTTCGTTGTAGAACTCAGATGGAAGAAAAGAGTTTTTTGAATGCCAGGGATAATTCTTTTGACATGCTGCAACAGTACCCAGAATGGGATCAAAACGAAGAATCTTCATTTCAGTCACCACCATTAACATTACTTGAAGAAATGAAAGTTGCTGTTGCTGCTCGTCAAGCTCGAAGTAAGAAATTTATTTTCAATAATAATTTTGTTATACTATAAATTATTATTTTTCTGAATGGAAAAATTATGTTTTCTTAAAAATTAACTGTGACTTAATCTGGAAACATTTAATTAGATTTTTTATCAATAAATTAATTCCGAGTCACCTTCAATAAATTAATGGTACAGCTATTGTGTCCAATATGTATTTAAATAGAATTGAAATTGAAAGCAACATTAGGGTTTGATTCCTTTTGATTTATGCATTTTTACTTCTTTCTCCTCGTTTTTAATATTTTTTACCACCTACCATGTGTTTTAAGATGAATTTGAGTGATATTTTTAAATAAGTATTTTCTTGGAAACTTTTGCCTTATAATTCAAATAACCGATAAAGCATTTGAGTTCTTATTGATAATTTTATATCTATAAGAAAAAAATTGTAAGTTTTTTAGAATGTCTTATAATACATTTTAAATATCTTATTTAACCATTTAGGGATTTAATTTTAAAAACATTTTATATTCTTATACTTCAATTTAAACATCAAGCTAAGCATGGTCTTCTTTATGACACATTTTAGATATTAATCGCAGGGAATAATTTTTGTGATTGTATTATTTTATTTTTATTATAAGTATCAAAAAGAGGTATAGTATTTTAATCTCTAAACTTATTGAGATGAAATCAGAAATCATTTCTTGTAAATACACATTTACACAGTCATTTCTTGAAAAGATGCATTTACGCAGGAGTAAAATTTAATTCATAATAAAAGCATGAATTTTATTTAGCATTTTTCCAAGTTATTTACTTTGCATTTATTTCATGTACAGTAAAAACCTTGTTAAGTTGGTTTAGTTTGGATCAGTGCCTAGTCTGGGATATCAAAAATCCAGCTTAACCAGAGAATGAGAAAAAACGAAATAAATTAAAACATTGCTCCCGAAAATCATTTTTGTATTGATTTTGCACTGAATTTTTGCCTAAGACTTCCCTTCCCGACTTTCCTTTCAAACATTAATAGTTGTTAAATGATATGAATAAAGAAATTTTTTCAAAGATGCCAGGAGAATTGAATGTTTTAAAAAAAAAAAAAAAAAAAAAAAAAAAAAAAAAAAAAAATCTTTGTGCAGACTTATCTGGGTTATTCAGGGATCCAAATCAAAGGGTTTTGATTTCAAGGATCTACAGTACTTTAAGTAGCCAGCCTGATGTGAATGTGCTTTTGTAAATAACATTACTTTTTATCTATTTCTTAAAAACTTGGGTAATTAATGCATATATAAATAAATGCATTAATGGTCTGAAATAATTGATTGTAGTCCTTTATTTTATTTAACATAAACTTGTTAAATTCATTGTTTCAATCTGTGTTATTGATGCATCTGAATTAATTTAGAGTATCCATATGTCTTGCGCTTATTTATTGATATACACTTAA
The DNA here is from genome assembly GCA_019974015.1 of Nephila pilipes. NCBI lineage: Eukaryota > Metazoa > Arthropoda > Arachnida > Araneae > Nephilidae > Nephila > Nephila pilipes. Next base: position 103,943 of record BMAW01097743.1, on the reverse strand, counting down.
ATTGTGAATACTTAAGTACTGTCAGCATTCGTTCAGTTTTTGAATGGTGTGAGAGCAAAATAGTGTTATAGGCATGGAATGTTTGGAAACTTTCTCGAAGTTAATTAATTCTTGAAGAAACTTGTTTGAAGTTAATAATTATGTAGATATGCTTTGTTTTATAGTTATTTATACATACCTTTTAATTCTTTAACTTATGATTTGCTACTAATTTGAAATTTAGCTCCAATTTTCTTTCTTGTAAACGTACGAAAAAAGTGTATAATTTAAAAAAAAATGAATAAAACATTATGTTTTCAGTTAACAGTAGTGTTACATCAGATGATAATTGTGAATTAGGAAATGATTTACCTCCTGATTCTGTTCAAATAACAAAGCAGACTTCGCTTGAAGTTATGTCCCAGACTTCAGTAGAGCATTTCACCCGATTTGAAACCTTCAGCAAAGAAACATCACGTTCTCAGTCTTCATTACATTCATACTCTAGTCAACAAAATATTTCAGTCAAATCACAAGGAAATTCTTCAGATGTCTCTTATTCAGACCATTCAATATCTACTAATCATGCAGGTAAGCTGATTATGATTTTCATTTTATAATAATTTCTGCTTTTATTTTTAAATACATAATTTTTATGATCAGTTTTCATTCTAAGTCTAAACATACAAAATACAAAAGTTGGGTAAGGGAGCATTTTGTTTTATATTAAAGCATAATTTTGTTCAATGGTGAACAAAGCTTGGAGAAAAATTACTGTGATTTTTCGCTTAAGAAAAATGAAATTCTGTTTATAAGTCATAAAAAACTAAATTTAAGTAATTGTTTAAATATAATTAATGATTAACTGTGTGTGAGATAAGTAAACAAATTGATACATTTGGTGAAATTTATATCCTAGGGCTTGCAGAATGAGCCATTCTGCAAAATTTATCTAGAATGAATATCTGTTATTATGAGAATGAATATTTTTTTTCCATGCAAGTAACAATTTTCTGATCTAAAGGACCAGTGAAGTTTTTCTAGACTTATATAATGTGATTTATATGAATGCGTTATGACAATTATAATAGTATAATTCAAAGAGTGTATCTAATGTAATTAGATTAAGATATTTTATAGTTTAATTTTGAAATTAATTTTAAAAAGAGATTCAAATGAGATAAAAAAGGAAAAGAGAAAGAAATCTCTTATGTTTTGAATGGTCTTTGAATAATTAAAAAAATATAGTAATTTTTTTTGTTTTAAATTTAATTTTATTGTTGGATTACTTCTGAAGTCTTAATCATTTGAGAATTTGAGCACCTAATATTTTGGGTACTATGCTGTATGAATTCTTTTTCTTAGTGAAAAATAAATTTAAAGCACTATTTGAGCTTTTATCTTCAGAATATTTAATGACTACTAGAATATGAAAAATTTATGTTTATTGAGTTAAAACTCCACAGTTATTCATTAAAACTGTTAGAATATTTTTTTAACTAATCAAGTGAAATTGTTAAATTGATAAGTAATATTTTTTTTTTAGTGCCAAAAATTCTGACAATTTTTATTTTTAATATTTTATTTAATGTCAATTATTCACTAACTTCTTACTATTCAAATTTATTCAATTTTGTTATTTTACAAAAAAAAAATTATTATTTTTAGAAAGTTGTGCATCATTACTTTCAAATGAAAGTGCATCATCAGAAACCATTGGTCATAGTTATGCACCTGAAATTGTTCCATCACCTTCAAATGTAAGTTAATTTTATTTAGTAAATTAATTATATAAACACTGATATCTTAAGATGTTCAAAATTTGAAATAGCTTTTTAATTGGTGAATTCTCTTCTAGTAGTAAAAGCAGTTTTGCAAATTTTTAATAAAATTGATGATTGTATTTGTTATAAACCTCCACACCCCATTTATCTAAATTATGAATATAAGTTTAAAGATTTTTTTATTGAAATTTTTTTTTTAATATTTTGTAGCATACAGGATATTTTTTTATTTTCGAAATTCTATATAAAAACATCTACTAGATTATTGAATATAATCTGTGAATTTTATACAGACAACACACACAGGAAGGAATTGATGGAAACTGTTCTTGAAACAGCTTTTTCATCAAGTACACATGAATTTATTTTGAATTTTTTAAAACTTGTGACATAATTAAAATATTTTTTTAATAAAAATAATCTATCATCTTACAGTGTTTAAAAACTTAAACTTGAACAAAACTAGAACTTTGTTATCTGGAAAATTAAGAAACAGTTTTTTCAAAGGTTTTCAGAATGCATATTTAAAAGAACTTAAAATTGGATGTAACTTTTAAATATAAAACATTAGTTTCTTATTACTAGTTTTCATATTTTCACTTTGAAGTAATATATTTAAATTCATAAAAATGAATTTTTCCTTTGCTATGAATGTTGAAAATGTTTTATTTTATATTTTTTACTATGTTTTCATATTTGAAGAATGAAAACATATATTGACAATTAAAAAACCCTTTTGAATTATACATTTATTTACATTAGATTTTTAAAAACTATTATCTTATCACCCAGAAATTATACAGCTCTCGTTATATAACTTGATTATGATGAGCTGAATGTATCGAGGTTGTGTTGCTTTGGTGGTTGAGAATATTTGTCGAATATATTATTGAGAAATTAATCGTTAGCTGAAATTTCAAAACCAATTCAATTAAGTAGGGTTGAGGAACTTTTGGATGAAATATTTTTAATAACTTTTTAAGTTAAATGCTAAATTATATGTAGATTATTAGAATTGCTGAGTGGCATACTGCTTCTTTAAGAAATCTGAGATCAGTATCAGCATCTCATAGAATGTAAGGTAGATGGGGTAGAAAAGCCCATGTGACCAGTTCGTGTAATTACAAAGTTGCAATTAAATTGTGCATCTGAGCTTCCGGCAACTATGTAATTTTACTATAGTTAGCTTTTAAAATGAATTCTGGTCTGTGTAAATGATCAAGCCATATTTGTTTTGTACTATATAAGAAATTTTTATCCAAAATATATTTCATATTTTAAATTTGATTACTTAAAGGAGGAAAAACAACCTTCTGCTATATTATCTGAACCTGCTCATCAGTGGTCTGCAGAACAAGTAGCACTTTGGTTACAGTCACTTGGTTTTGATCATCATGTTCCACAGTTTCTTGATTCAGATATAACAGGGCAAATACTTCTGCAGATTGATAGTTCTAGATTAAAAGTAAGTCAGATATTTTCTGAAATTATTATTTAGTTCACATCTTCCAGATTAATATCTAAAATTTTTTAAGTAAAATAATATTTTTCATTAATTGTAAAAGACTACAATATTACCAATTAAAATAAAATACTTAATTTTGTAATGAGCATTTTAATTTAATGATTTAAGATACTTATAATAATAATCATGATTGAATTTTCTGGCATCTGTAAAAATATTGCTATAAAAATTCTATTTGTTTAACACGTATTGTTATATGTACTTTCCCATGTGAAATATCTGCAAAAGATATTCTAATCCTTATCATAAGTTTTCCGTAATTGACTATAAATTTCCCTTTGTGCTACATAAATCAGATATAATCTAAATATATCCATGAATCAATTAAATGTAATAATTAGGAGCAAATATATCTATTTTGTATATTAAAGATAATGACTGAAAACAGCATTAACTAAATTTAAAAAATGTATATATATATATATGTCTCAAAAACTGTTATCTAGTTTTTAGCTTTCATGTGTATCTCATATTTATTAAGCTGTTTTTAGTTTTATTACTTTCTATTATTATCTATATTTTTACATTAATTCTTTGTATGTGAATGAAGGCATTAGATATTGCAATCATTATGAAATGTTATCTCATAAATATTGATAAAAGTTTATTAATAAGTAGTGATGCTAGATATCAATTTATTTATGTAGTTAAAATAACATGAAATAAATTGTATGTGATAAACTGATTTTTTTTTTCCTGTTTCATTTCTGTTTTGTTTTTGATATGTTTCTTCTGATGTTTCTTCTTTTTTCCCCCCTTCAAATGAGTGAACATACAAAAATTGATTTAAAACTAAAACTGTCTATATCATACATAAATTTGTGAAAATTAATTTAAAATATATATTGTGTGCATTTTATACAAATCATCACCTGATAATGACATCAGTCATGATCACTTTGGTAAAGATTTAACAATATTGTAGTTTTAGAAATAAAATATTTTTAATTGGTTGTGTTTTGAATATTGCTCTTGGAGGTTTATGCTTATTATTTATAAATGATGCTGTTGAAGTATGAAAAAATCTAATCAACATTGTAAAAACTACAATGGTACCTAGTGGATTTCATTCAAACCACTCTCTTAACACTCCTAACACTCATAAGAACAAACTGAAGTTTTCTGTAAAATCGGCAGAATAGTCTTAAAATATGTATTATGGCCTTTTTTACACTTATAAATTTTAGTAACTATAATATTTATTGCAAAATTCTCATTACCAAAGTTACAGTCATTAGAAGAAACATGAACGAAGAGATGTATCAAAGTAAAGTTGATATTTTATTTTCAAGACTGAGGTGACTTGAGTCTGAAAAACAAAATTTGAAATGGAAGCTCTTGCATCTTGTAGCATATGGTACACATCGGTTATTAGTACAGTTAACGCACATAATTTGCATCTTAAATATTTTGGATGGAATAAATTCTTACATTTCTAACACAAATTCTATGGTGTCTTTACATCGATTTGAAATAAAGTGAAGTAACATTCACGATTTGTTTTCATAGTGATTTACGAGTATTTCACATAGATTTGCAAGATGATAAAGATTGTATGATTAGTAAGCAATTATAGTTTCTCCTAACAATATGGTATAGGACACATACGTACACTATTGCCTTTTATGTATGTATATGTGTGATACATACATAATTGCCTTTTATGTATATATATATATACCCTAATGATTAATTAAAGCAAAGCAGTTTTAAAACTAATTTTTTTGTGTAGTATTTAATTACATGAAGTTTTATCAACAAACCTCCATTCTTCACAACAACCCAAAAAAGAATATCTGTTGCCAACATTCAAAATGTAAATTATAGTATAAATAATATAAATTAATTAGTAGATTATATACAGCTAATGTGTAGTGAGGCAATCAGCATCCCTACATTCGGCCATCTTACATTATCGCGACCTTTGAATTATCCAAGACTTCATTATCAGCTAGTTGTAATAATTGGTTGATCAACTTTCTTGGGATAATTATTACTTCTTTTGAACTATTCATTCTTTACACTTAATTCTGCATCTCTTTTAGGAAACTGATTTCTCTTACTGCATGTGGATTGATCATTAAAAACATTTGTATCATTTAGTATGTTGAATAGTGTATATTTCCTTTGAGTGAATGCTTGTCAGTATTAGTCCCTTCAGATTAGCTATTATAGCTCTTTCATAACTATTTTCTCCTACAAATATATCTTCCTAGTACTGATAATATTTTTTTTTGTTTGACGAAGGATGTCTATTATATTGTCTATTTTTCTATAAAAAGTTTCTTTTTTTTGTTCAAAATTAGCAATCTTTTGAAAATTTTCATCAAAACAAAATGCATTTCTGCTCTGGTGTTCAATACAATTACTATTTGATGAATTTCTTGTTGAGCTATTTTTTCTTTACACTTGAATTTTATCATAATTTTTATTATGCTTATTTCTAAAATATTCTTCATCCTTTGGGGAAATTCTTTCATTCTTTTTGTCCTAAAGTTTCTGCTTCTGAATTCTTCCTTTTCATTTGCTTTTATTTGGCTATTTAAACTTTTGCAATCTGGCGAGTTGCTTGTTTTCTTTCTTTGCATTAAATGTAAAGAAATATTGTTTTACTAACCAGCATTTAGTTCTAATTATAATCTGTTACTTTAGAATAGCCATGTCTAGGTCACTCATTTTTGTTTCTTCCTCCATCAGGTATGACTAATGTAACAATGCCTCAGCATTTATTTTCAATACTTCACTTGAGGTCTGAACTCCTATGCATTTGGATGTGCGTTATTTAATTCCCATAGATTGTTATTCTGTTCTTGTTTTTTATTCTCTTGCTTTTTTGCATCTTTTTATTGATAATTTTTAGTTTTACTTATATTTTTCATTTCTTGTTATGGCTAGTCCTGATATTAGAAAACAGTCTAAATTGTTAGTACAACTATTGAAAAGGGATTGTTTCATCTAAGCCAGATGCTAGAATAAAAGAATTGTTTTTACAAACACAAAAAGCTACTGCAGATGCATATGGTGTTTCATACAGAGCAGTAAAAAAAATTTGTGCTGAAGTTGACAAAACTGCGACTTGCAATCTTGGGAACATGCTTCAGTTTTTGCGTCACTGAAAAAAAAAGGTGAACGTAAAAGACGTATTACAGATTTGGATCAGTTTGACAAAAGTATTGTTCAGAGAACTGTGCAAGAATTTTATAACAGAGGAGAGTATCCTACTTGCAATAACTTAAGAAAAGAATTGTTAAAAAAAAAGACTTTTCTGGATGCCCAAAATCACTATGGATAATTTTGAAACAACTTGGCTTTAAATACAAAAAAATGCAATGATGGGCATACATTTTTAATGTGAAGGAATGATGTTGTGACTTCCCGCATTATTTTTTAAAGAAAAAGGCGTAATGTCAGAAGAGAGTTTTTTAGCCGACCAGTAACATACATTGAGGAAACTTGGATTAATCAGAACCATTCACGAAAACACATATGGCAAAATTCTTCAAGTCAAGGAGTTTTGAAAGTTCTTGTGTGTAAAGGTACTTGACTAAGGTGACCAGACATCCTGATTTTTAACAATTTATCTCGTGTCCCGTGGGGTCTGAAGAAAGTCCTGACTTTTAGAAAGAATACTCGACAAGCCAGGGAACGGCAAGAGAACGGGAAGGGAATATAACGGTTTTGGCTACCATTTAGCTATTTCACCAGAATATGAGCTTTATATTATTTTTGTAAATTTTATTTTGTTAAACTTTAATAATAAAAATAATTGTTGAGAACCGATTATCAGGAACTGTTGATCAAAGTCCTCCTTGATCAGTTGCTAGAATACGACTACCATTCTTTGGACTGAATGAACAGGGGCGTTTTTCGGCATTGGCAGTGATGAAAACATTTTGTAGCTGTAAAATGAAGGAGAATGTCCCGCTTTGTACACCTCCACAGATTTTATTCTTATGGCGACATGTTCCGCTAGTGATATAGCATAATTTGGAACATTGTTGCAAGGGAATTACATCTTATACAAAAATTGGAAACGGAGAGGAGTTTTAGAGAGGAGCAGTGTCAGGATGTAAGGAGTTTGTTGGTCGTCCACGAAATAAAGCCTTCACATATTGAGTTTTGTAACTGTCTCTCATGCGATGCATATCGTACTGCGTGCTAGTGCTAGCTAAACTAATGATGTCAACAAAGAAGCTATTCAGATGATTTAGGTCAGTAATTTATTTAGATACCAAAGGTAGGTATTTTTTAGGTACCACACTTTTAATCGCCCCCTCCCCCCGTTAATGGTGCCCCACTTTTCGAATGTTAAAAATTTTAGATTGATTATTTGGCATGTCGGATCAAGTAATCACATGGTTTTATTAATATGCGCAACTCATTTCCAGTCAAAAAGTGTAATTGATTACCATAAAGAAATGAACAGTGAAGTTTTTAAAGAATAGTTTCTTGATTTATTAAGAGGAATGGAAGAACTAAGTGTGATAATTATAGATAATGCAAGTTATCATTCTTCATATGTAGAAAAAATTCCATCCAAAAAAAAAAAAAAAAAAAGTGACTGTAGAATGGTGGCAAAGAAAAAATATTTCCCACATTCTTAGCATCTCCATACCAGAACTATTATGTATTTTTAATAAACATAAAGAACAATATAAAGTATATGAGCTGGCTAAAATAACTTATGAAATGGGATGTGAAGTTATAAGACTTCTTCTCTACTATTGTAAGTACAACCATATCAAACTGATGTGGACGCAAGTAAAAGGGGAAGTTGCTGCTAAAAATACAACATTAAAAATTGAGGAATCAAGAAAATTACTTGCAGAAGCTCTGTATCATATGTCTGTGTATGACTGGAAAAAAATGTGATGAATGTGCTGAAAAATTGCAAGAGGACTTTATTGAAGAATGTGTATGAGATGAGATGTGACTATTCAAAAATTTGTTTTTAATTTATAAGGGGATAATGATAGTGTTAGTGAAAGTAGAGATGATCTGTTGTAAAATGTTTTTGCACAATTTTAATTCTTCATATTTTTTTAAATAAAACAAAATTTTATTCGTGTATGTTTCAAAAAAATTCCAAAATGCAACCTTAAAAAACATGTTTCTTTTTTTCAAAATTATAATTTTTTTTTTAAATGAAAATATATCAAGTTATTTAAACGTATATTTATAAAATATTGATATAATACCTATGGGTGGGGGTAGTGGGGGGAAATATGTAACCTTGAAGCATCTATTCTAAAGTAATGGATTATAGTTATGGTTATTTTTTAATTATATACAATATATCTGTATGCTTGTCAATATATGAGTATTTTAAAATATATTCATTTTTTATTTTTTAAAATCAAATGAAGCATTGCAAAATTTTTGTATGTGTTTTAGCATCATTATTAAGATTTTAATAAATAAAATTTTTATAATTTGTCACTGTTATTTTATGGAGTGATAATTATAACTAAAAAAAAATTTCTTTTGCAATTACATAACAAGATTATTATGTGAGTATAAATAATAGTTTCTGAGGAAGTATTTCTAGAGAAAGGATAGTTCATTGTATATAAAATATTGTATTTATATTCTATTCTAGTAATTTTTTCTTTAAAAATTTATATAGGCTTTGGGAGTTTTAAGCAGTGCAGAAAGAAGTACAATTAAAAAGAAGGTAAAGGAAATGCGACTTTATTTAGAAAAATTGCAAAAAAGTATTGATAAAGAACAAAAAGCTAAAGAGAAGTTATGGAAAAAATTATCTGGCAAAAAATGAAGGCAGTTTTTGTAATGTAAATTTTTCACAGATAAAGAGTGTTTATCTTAAATTTTGTAAATATGATTTGTCAAATATATACTTAAAGTTCTTTAGGTGCATTTGTGAATTGAAAAATTATTGCAAAATATTTTAATGTGATGACAGCAATCATCCCTTTGATATGAAGCTATTTTTTTTTATAAGAGATCTTTACAGTATATTTAGTGATCAAAACATTCCACGAATTTTGTGATAAGAAAAAGCTGTTTTGCAACTATTTTTTAGACAAGTGTTTTTTTTTCGTATGGTAGTTTTCTTATAGAATGAATTTTTAATGCTTATGTGCATTTTTAAATAAGATATTTTATAATGCTTTTACTACATACTCTATGTAATGTATTTCTATGAAAAAGTTCCTGTGTTACTGACATTTTTCTTCCTGTGATTTTTTTTTCTCTTACGCTGTTGAAAATGCTTGACATTTTAAAAAAGTTTGATTTTGTTTGAAAAGTTTGTTTGAATTAGTTTTTTAAATTTGTTTTCAGCTTTTTTTGTATGGTTCTACAAAATGATTTTTATTTTTGTGAAATAAGAGTTATAAATATTCTCATTTTTCTTAAAAATATATTTCTAATGAAATTAGAAATGAAATTTGAATGGTTTTTGAATGTTGTGATTTTGAAATAATTTAAAATATAAATATTTTATTAACAACCTGCAAGAATCACCATTTTTTACAAGGCTTTTTTTATTCATATAAGTTAAATTGGAATAAATGCATTCTAAATATGAAGAATTATAATTTAAATCTATTATATAAATTTTTAGTCTAGATCAGTGATTCCCAAACTATGGTAAATAATTTCCTAGATGTACCTGAACTAATTTAAAGAGTTACAAGAGTATTCCAATGACAAAATCCCTTTTAAAAAGAAGCTCTAATTATCTACTAATTAAATTCATATATAGGGAAAAATACATTACTAGTTATAATTTGTGCAAACATTTTACGATTAAAAATTTTATATTCAAATTTGTCATATTTTTGTTTATGACTGTATGGTTTGTATGCATTATGAAATTAAAAATAATACCATCAGTTATACAAAGCATATTAAGAGGAAACAGGCCTTATCCATAAAGTAAGATAATTACAAGTATCTTGCATGGTATTGGGAAAAGAGGACAAAATTGTTTAGAACTGAGTAAATAGTTCCATTTAAGGATCTTCCATTGACATTGTATATTTATTCAATAATGATTCGACTCCTATGAACTGTTTTCTTGTATGTTTATATTTTAGCCACTTATATTTCTCTTTTATATACATCTAATACATTATGAGTTTCTTTGACAACTTCATGTCTCTGTTAAGATTAACTCATTCATTTGTTTGTAAGAAAATATTTTTGGAGGGGAGAAATGTGGGATTTTTTTTTTAAAAAAAACTTGTTGAGGTCACATCTAATAATAGTCTTAGATCCATTGGTTTATATGAAATAGAAATGTTTAATATGCTAATTAGCTTTTATTCACTCTTTCAATCATGCATTTTTTGTACTGTATTTTTCATTCAAGAGCATACTTTCTAAAGTTATATATGTTTTTATTATTTATATATTTCTGCTATGATTAGTATCACTCATATTATTGAATTGTAATTTTTAGGGTGAACCGAAACAAAATAGCTACTTTCATTCAATTATAGTTGAATAAAACCAGCATATAATTTGAAAAAAAATATTTAGTTACTATTCTTTTCCAGCAGCTTTTACCAGTGATTCTGTATTTTTGTATATAAGCACAAGCATTTGTTATAATTTTTTTATTATTAGTTTGTCAACAAACCTTTTAGTTCAAGCCATTTTTTGTTTATTCAGTTTTATTTTGTTTTAGAAATTTGTTGTATTGTTCATTAAATTAGAGTTAAATTTGCCAGCTTTATTGTTAGATTTTTAGTTAGAGTGTTTACAATTGTATGCTTGTTAAGAAATTCACCATTAATTTTTTTTAAAAAAATGCACACTTTTTTTTTTTTATGAAGGTGATAAGATATCTTATACAAATATGTATATAAAATTTTATTTTTCAGTAAAGCATGACTTTCAGTTAATAGATTTTGTTCTAGTTTTAAATAAATGGGAAATAACATATTTTGCATATTACTTCTACACTCAATTTTAAAAAAAAATGAAACTTTTAGGTGAATAATTGAGTGAAACTGATTCAAATTATTGTATTGTCTCTGAATTGTTATGTAGTAAATATTTTCATGTTTTATTTATCAGTGAAGATGTAATATTTTTACATTTTGATCCATATACAAAAGTAATGAAAAAATATTTCTAAATTGATAATGATCTCTTGCTTTGATATCTGGTATTTTTGCCCTTGAAGTTTTGTGCCATTTTAAATTCATTTTACTGAAATAAATCATAGAGATAATAAATTTGCATTGATGATTGATGACCTTTTAAGACATGATATTTAGTTATTGTTGGATTTCTATCATGTAAATATGTAATATAAAATTTTTTCTACGTTTTATTTACTATTTTTAATTAATTTATGTTTGTTTATGTGCTTTTATTTGAAAAAACACGAAATTAACTCTTAAAATATGAAAAAAAGTGAATTGTTTGATGTGAATTTTATTACTTCTGTATTTCAGATTTTTAAAATAAAGAATATCTAATTTATTATCTAACTCTAATTTATAGTGTTAAAAAAAAGGTCAAAAGAAATTTTTAAGTATTATCTTAAGATTTTTGGATAGTTAATTATAATCCTTGTATTTTGTTATAGATTAAAATTAATGATATAAATAACGAATGCATGTGTCTTTAATATTTTTATAAAACTCATTAAAATTTCTACAACATAATTCTGATTTGTAGAAGTATGGAAGTTTTTCTTTTAAAATTTTAGATAATTTTAAGAAATTCATGCCTATTTCAGATAAAAAAGAAAGAAATAAATTTGAAAATGTAAAATTGATGTCTAAGCACTTTTTTTTTTTTCTCTTTTTTTTTTTTTTTTTTTGAAGTTTGATGAACATGCATTGGTATTATTATGCTTCAACTCTGAATGTAATATTTTGTGAAAGAGGTAGTATTGTATGGGCTGGTCCCACCTTAACTTATTAATATTTTTGCTTTTCTACTTCTAAAATATACAAAGTTATGTATAATTTGTATATACTATATATTTACTAAAATTTGTACAATCATCATATTTTAAGGCACACACAGTATTAAATAAATTCACAATTTTAAATCATATGTTGTTTTGATTATTTATTTTAGTGCACAGAGCATTAGCACCTATTGTTTTCATCTATGTATAAGTTGGTGTAGCTGATCACTTTTCAACTTTTTATTATAAAACTTTCTGTATATGAGTTTGCAGCCTGCTTTCAATAGTAGTGAACTTAATTCTTAAGAATAATTCATAATAATAAAGTTATCCCAAATTCTAATTGGTTTGATTGGTATTTATTAATGTCGTATTTAAAAGCAACACGAGGGCTTAGATTGAAATAAAAAGTATAAAAATGAAATATTTTATTTACCTAGTGATTGATATCTTAATTTTAAATCCCATTGTAAGCAAGAGAAATGTCTGAAAAATGGAGTAAAATTATTCAAATAGTTATGAGACAGCCAATTTTGCCTCAAAATTTTCAAATTTGAATGGGTTGCTTCGACCAGTAGGCCTTTTGTTTTTTTTTGTCCATTTCTTAATCGATTTCCACATCCATTCACATGGAATCAAAAATTGAATTGTTTTCTATTTTATTGATTTTTTTTTATTTTCAATCTGATTTATTTTGTTATTTTTAAATTTATTAACCAATTCTAAAACTCACATTTTTATCAGGTATGAATTAAGAAGCATAAAAAACATTATGTGATATGCATGGTAATAATAATAATAAAATTATCCAAGACTATACATATTGATGCAAATCTAAGAATGATTTACAAAGCCTTTTATTTTTTATGAAAGTTTTTTCTTAATTTTGATTTTTATTATTGTATTAGGAAAGCAAATGCGAGTGGAATATGAATTTAAATGTTTGTTATATTATACGTGTCCCTTTATTAATTTGTTCTTTTTACAAAAAACATAGAAAATAAGTGAGCAAATTTATGCACTTAGTATTTAATTTTATTGTAGATATTGCGAACTAAAATTAAACATATTTTTGAAAATGAATTTTTAATTAACTTTTTTCTATACAAATATTAAAGGTTTTGCTTGAAATTAAAAATACACTTTATGATATAAAAACGATTTTAATTTTTTTTTTTTTTTGCATTCATTTGCTTAAATTAATTTTTGAATATATAAACATACAAAAAATTCTTTACGAGTATTTTTATTCGATGAGAAATAACTAACGATACTTTACTTTCCCTACCGGCTTTTAAAATTAGAAAATGTTCTATTTAGTATTAATTTAATTAAAAAATAGTTTATATATTTTTCTGAAATATAATCGATTTGATATCTTGCTAAAATGTGTAAAGTAATCGTATGTAGTAATTATATAGCATTTCATTTATTAGAATATCTTTGAAGTTTTGTTCAAGGAATCTAAAGAAAAAGTGATTTAAGAACAGGTTAAAAATAGCTCTTTTAAAAATAAACAAGAGAGAGATGAGCAGTTCATCCAAAGAACAAATTCCCATCTCTACTCGTGTATCCAAGAGCATCGTTAATTCACACAGCTGGAACTAAATATCTTCATTTGGCTGATAAAACATAGTCCTTGAAAGATGGGCAGTGAGAAATGCATCGTCAGTTTTGAGTTTTTGCGACTTTACTAAGCCTAATTTCACCGTCCTTTTGATTATTCCTTTACCATAACGTTTAGTCGGACGGTTCTAGAGGGGAAGCCACTACCTTACCTTGTAATTCCTCCCGTTGGCGTGGTGTGGATGTTAAGAGAGAGGAATGCCAGCTCAGGTGTCGTTCTCGTCACTTGACCGTGGTTCAAAATTACGAGGTCCGTCGCCAATAGCCCTCGTGTTGCTTCTAGTGCGATGTTGATAAAAACTAAAAAAAAATTATTGTTATACATTAACTTGGTTTCATAAACCATTCTATTTAAAATTAAAAAGAAAAAATAATCTTCCTTGATGTCAAACAAAATTAAACATTTTTTTGTAAGAAGGAGAAACGGATCGGTGACAAGTTTAATTCAGTAAAATTTCAATTATAAACGAGTGCTGATTGAAGACTTCATGTTCTTGAAAAAGACGTCACGTCATATTCTCACAAATACATGTGGATGACCGCGATAACCTAGTGGTCAAGGTTTCGGATTCGTGCCCGGCGGTTTTCGTTCAGTCACGGGTTAGATCCTTGGCCGCCGTGTAGCCGGGGCTGATGCACGTTTAATCTGTTCGGGGCCCAAAATCCTCCCGTTGGTGTGGTGTGGATGTTAGGAGAGGGAAGTGCCAGCGCAGGTGTCGTAACTTGACCTTGATTCAAAATTACGAGGTCCGTCTCCAATAGCCCTCGTGTTGCTTCTAATGCGACGTTAACAAAAACTAAACTAAAGCACAAATAAATGTGACCACGGTAGCCTAGTGGTCATGGTCGTGGACTTGCGGCCAGCGGTTTTAATCGAGTCGTGGGTTCGAGTCTTTATACCTCTAAGACCCGCTGTATAGCCGGGGCTGGTGCATACGTTAAATTTGTTGAGGCGAAAGTCGTCCCGTTAGGAGAAGAAAGGTGCCAGCTCAAGGTATTGTCCTCGTCATTTGACCGAGGTTCCAAATTACGAAGGTTCGTCACCAACAGCCCTCGGATGGCTTCTAGTGCGACGTTAATAAAACCAATCAATCAATCAAAATCGCGAATACAAAATTTAACAGAATCTCTATTTCTTCTCATCATAACTGTGATATAAATACGTATATATTGTAAAACAATTTCAAAAGTAGCCGTTTTATTATTCAATTACGTAGCAGAAATATTAGCTATTTAATACTAAAATGAAGGTGCTGAAATTCTTCCGAAATATGAAAATCGGGAAGGAAACACTTGATTTAAGGAAACACTTGATCCATTTGAAGCATTGCGTGTTTCGACAAAGCACTTTTAATAATTCTCCCTTCGATTATGCAAAAATCCCCTTATGGATCAATACTTGTATTTGAGCTAATATAGTTATGATTTGAAATTACTTGAGTATTAAGAATCGTAAAGATTACTGAAGTTATTAAGATTATTAATCCAATAACGGTTACATGTGTAATTTGTAGCTAGCAATGCGTTTTGGCTGTATACCTCTTAAAATAATTTTAATGAAATTGGAAGTGAAGACATTTTAGTTGAAATTGACGAGTCGAAATTTGAGCGTAAAATATATCCTCGAGTCGTTAACGTAAGATAAAATTTAGTTATCTGAATTGTTTATTGACGTAAGATAACATTTTGTTATCTTAGAATATTGTTTTTGATCTAGTGGAGAGAATTTTGTACAAGGAGAGAATTTGCTGATCCCATTTGACTGCAGAATTTAAGGCTCCCGTCTACCCGCCATTTTGATTTCGTGGACGTAATGTTACGTTAATCATGGAATCTCTTGACTTTAATTCTTCACACGTATCATTTGAATCCATTTGAATGTAATGTGCTGCATTTGAAATAGCAAAAATAATGAAGGTTTCTTGTGGAATTATTTTTTTTCCAAGATTTTTAAAACATTAAAGTAACTGAACGAAGTACAA
>BMAW01097743.1:52287-73246 GCA_019974015.1 Nephila pilipes | reverse complement strand
TTAGTGGATTTACCTTGATTATGGTTCAGTTTTCATCCCGTAAAATCACAGTCTGTAGATGATGTTTATGTTTAGTGGTTCTTTCATTAAATACAGTACTTTATGTCATATTACTACTTGATTATGGTTTCATTTTCATCCGTCAAAATGCACAGTCTAACGATGATGTATGTTTCCATATATTATATTTCAGTTGTTGGTTTTCATTTTCATCCCAATGTCAGTCTTGATGATGTATGTTTCCTTATGATAGGTTACCTATGATTGTGGTTTTCATTTTCATCCCTCAAAGATTGCAGATCTATGACCTGATGTTTACCTTGATGGTTTATTTTCCTCTAAAATCGTAGATGGCCATGTTCATATGATTAGATGATTTTCTTTTTCATCCCGTAAAATGCAGTTATAATGTTTAGATTTCATTTAATAGTTACCTTGATTATGGTTTTTATTCGTATCATAATGCAGTTTATAGTGCTAAGGATTTCTGCTATTAAAGTTTACCTTGAATTATAGGGTTTTTCATTCGTAAAATGCAATCTTGATATATGTTTCCATAGTTTATGATTGTATGGTTTCATTTTCATCCCGTAAAGCAGTTTATAGTGCTTAAAGTTTCATTATTGATTTACCTTGATTATGGTTTTTCATTCCGTAAAATGCAGTTTATAGTGCTAAGTTTCATTATATGTACGTAATAGGAAACATACATCATCGTCATAGACTGCATTTTTACGGGATGAAAAATGAAAACCAAAATCAAGGTAAATCCATAATAAGGAAACATACATCATCGTCATAGACTGCATTTTTACGGGATGAAAAAAAACCCCATAATCAAGGTAAATCCATAATAATGAAATCCTTAGTACGCATCGAGTATACGAGTAGATCGCATTGTTAGGAATGAAAAATAAAAACCTCATTCAAGGTAATTCTATAATACGGAAACAAATAACATCGTTATAGACCTTATTTTTGATAGATGAAAAATAAAATCCATAATCGAGGTAATTCCATAAAAATGAAACCTACATGCAACGCAGTAGATTGTATTTTTACGGGATGAAAAGTAAAAACCACAATCAGGATAAATCCATAATAATGAAACACATAAGATCGTCACAGACAGGAATATTACTGGATGAAAGATATAACCCATAATCAAAGTAAATCAATAAAAATGAATTCCACAATATTATAGACTGCATTTTTGTAGGAGGAAAAATAAAATTATCATAATCAAGGTAAATCAATAAAAATGAAACCCATAGCATTATAGATTATATTTTTACAGGATGTAAAATGAAAACTCCAATCAAAGTAAATCCATAATAATAATGAAACACATAAGATCGTCATAGACAGGAATTTTACAGGATGAAAAATAAAACACATCATGAAGTTAAATCAATAAAAACTATTCCCACAATATTATAGACTTCATTTTTATGGGAGGAAAAATAAAATTCCACAATTAAAGCAAATCCATAAAACTGAAACCCTAAACCCTATATTTGGGATTCTTACGGGATGAAAAATAAAAACCACAATCAAGGTAAATCTATAATATTGAGACCCTATACAGACTATAGACTTCACTATAGACTACCTTTTATGGGATGAAAAATAAAACCATAAACAAGGTAAATCCATAATGATGAGATTCGCAATATCACCGAACATAAAATTTTCGCAGGACGAAAAATGAAAACAATAAATATGGTAAATACATAATAATGAAACCCGTAACACCTTTGACCTATTATTACTGGGTAAGAAAAATTGCAACAACAATAAGAACGATAAATTGACAAAGGATAGCATAATGGGAAGAATCACGCTTTTCAAACATTTCAAGAATCCAAAGGGAAAAATCTTTGTGGAAAGCGAGTGATAAAAAAAAAAGGGAGAGAAAAAAAAATTCCAAATGACATCGGAAATTTACTGCAGGTGTTTTCGAAGATATAGATTTAAAGGTAAATAAAAATTCAATTCCGACATTGAGGTCTCTCGTGTTTGGTAAATTCCAACAAATCCCGGCGCCATCTGCTGCTTAAACTAGGAAAGGGTAGAAGTACCAACGTATTCAGAGAAGCAATGGGAAAATTCTCGATGGCTGGGAGAATGGGAAAAAATTCTTTTCTTTCAATGTCGTTCTCTGGCCAGAATTCAGGATTGCATAACAATGAGAATATCTGTAAATATAAAGACGCGTTTTGAGAAACTCTTTTGGAGTTCGAATTGAGTTTTCTCGAGTACTAGGAGTACTTGATGCGTAAATATGTACATTCGAATGAAAATATAAATAGCAGAATAATGTGAGTATGTATTCATGCGTAAATCTATTTGATATTTATTTTTTACACAATGTGGGGAAACCTTTCGGCCCTGCATAAACAGACGTATTAGGAAATATTTCCACGAAATCTTTGGCCATTCGTTGAAAGTTATGCATGTTTTATCCTGGGGTGTGCGTTGAATTCAAATGTCCGAGTTAAGATGATTAATGGGTCTCGGGGGGCAAATATGAAGAATTTGTAAAAGGTTTTAAGATGAAAACATTAAAATAACAATGATTGCGTACAAGATAATGTTAAATAAATTTTTTGGTCTATGGTTACTGAACTTTGGATTTAATTTTTTTTGAAATTTAATTTTGATATATATATGTTATTTACACATTTTATTTCTTAACGTTATTTTTTTAGGAATACTTATGCAGTCTTAGTATTAAAGGGAACCCCTACATCACCTACTTCAGTGGAGTATGGAGAAATTAATTTTTTTTGTGTGTGTGGGGGGGAATTATCGTCAATGCCGTGAAAGGAGCAATTTCTTTACTTTAGAATTACGATTTGGTAAAAACTAAAGAATACGCTATATCAGTCTTATTTCTCCTACTTAAAACTGTTTGAAATAATTTTCTTCATTTAAGAAAAATGAAAAAATATATCAAGAGAAGAAAAATTTATTCTAATCACAATCGGGGGAATTCTTCGTGATTGAAAAACTGATAAAATCACTTAATAATTAAAAAAGCAATCGAAATTTTACAAAAGTAGTTAAATAAGGGGGAATATAATTAAATGAAAAATTGTACACATATTCGTTTTTTTTTGAAGTTGTTTGTATTCTCTCTATTTTTGTTTTTGCAAAATATTTAAGGCTTCATCATATACAGTTGCATTTTTATATATGCATAACAGAGTCAGATATGCAAATGTACTTCTTCATAAATAAATTTTTAAATATTTTTCGGTTGAAAATGAATTTTCGGCTGTACATATTATAAGAGGTAAAGACGACTAAAATTTTGTAAATTTGCGAATATTCGGGAAAATATCTACGTTGCATTCTTGTAAAGCTTCTATAGCAGTTAATCTA
Source organism: Nephila pilipes (assembly GCA_019974015.1). Taxonomy (NCBI): domain Eukaryota; kingdom Metazoa; phylum Arthropoda; class Arachnida; order Araneae; family Nephilidae; genus Nephila; species Nephila pilipes. Next base: position 69,859 of record BMAW01097743.1, on the reverse strand, counting down.
GGCTGTGGTACCAGTAATGTATTTTCCCATATCGATGATATTCTGGAGTCAAAATGTTAACATTACAATCTGAGAAATCTAAAAAATTTGTTTCTTTCAGTATTTCTATTTTATTTTTCTAATTGCAGGTATGAGGTCATTCTCCAGTATGATCTTCTATGGGGATTCACATTCCTCTCTTTGTTTTTAAGCAATGAACCAAAGAAACATTTTTTTTTGAAACCACAAATTTTTTTTCTATACTTTTTTTTCTTTCGGAATTGGTTTAGAAGAAATTATTTTTTTCTTTTATCGACGCAAACATTTCAGCATGTGGAGTATTTCACTAATTCCAATACGACAATCGACGAAACAAATCCAAAACTACGAATAATGACGAGATGAATGTCCTTTTCATATTTTAATGAAACACGCACACACATATAACATGAGAATTTACATTCTATACAAACTTTCATTCCAAAGCATCATTTTTACAACTGCGTGTCGACCACTCCCGAACGAAACTAACAAAATGATTTTTCTCCTCTTCTGTCGCCGGCACCCTGGCGCCCTCACACATCAAGTTTCGTAACAAGCAGAAAAAAAAAGAAGTTTTATTATTTTTTATTTTTTTCTCGTTTAGAACACCTATAATAGTACAATAAAAGAATTACTCTGAAACATTTCAATTTCTAGAAAATATCTTGGGGGTTGAATATGTCCTCTTGCACCCCCTGGGTACGCCAATGATCAACTTACAGTAACTTTTTGAATATCATTTTTGTACTTTGTGGGTACCTATTATAGCTGCACCAGGTTGTGAAGAACAAACATAGCAATTTCAAACGATGGTGCAACGATTATAGTGATGTCTATTCCGGTATCTTACACATCAACTTTCGACATCACATAAGTGTTGATTTTGAGTTGCATTTTAATTTTAACTCTCGTCAACTCTCATTATACCGCTCAATAGTGTATAATGGAATCAAGATTCTAGCTTTCAACTTGCCACCTACAAATCTTGCAACCTAATTATTAACATACCATGGCTAACTTCTTTTAGGTATCAATGTGGGCTTTTTCTTGTAATTAACTACATTTTAAAACGTTTTTATGTATTTCACTTGGTGTGTGTGTGTCTGTGTATCAGTGTGTCATCAAAGTTTTGATCGTTAATTTAAACAACTTCCCATCCAGCTAGAGCTCTGAAACTTTGGGAATCGTTCTTACTCGCCTGGCAATGCTATATTTAGTCATTTTCAACAAGTTTCAACCAATATCTCCATAATTTGTTTTAAATAATGCAGTTTAGCCCAACCATTTGGAGGGATTTCAAAAATTGCCAAACTTGGCGATTTTTTTTGGCTGAACAATATTTTGACATTTGCCAATGCAATATTTAAGCATTTGTGACAAGTTTTAACTAATATTTCAATAAATACTTTTTTAATAAACTTTGTCACCATATAAAAACGTTGGTTTTTATCTCGAATTTTTATAGCAGTGAATAAATTTAAAAATTGTATTTAAAGAATAACGCAAAAGATTAGCTTAAATTTTAACAAAAATATACAATCAGAATAGAGAAATAGAGAAGCCACTTTTGGTAATTAAAAGGAAGTGAGAACATCATTTAACTTTCAAACATTTTGTAATTTTTTCTACCTGTTCGTTGGTATAAATAGCCAGTAACAATTAAATTTTAAGATTTATCTCCTTACGAGAATAGAAAAACTGTTTACGTTAGATATTACAAAAATATTTAACTTTAAGGATCTGTCGCCAATAGCCCTCGTGACATTAATTAACAATCGATTATTTAAGTTAAGAATGTATATAATGTTATATATAAAAATAGTCTTTTAGTCAAAAATCTCCCCTCCCCTTTTAGTAGAATATGAGCATGATTTTTTAGACATGGTTGAGCTAAGGTACCATTTAAAGAACTATTACACTGTATGGTTCCTGTTTTCTTATGCTTCTGTAAAGTATACTAATGCATGTAGTGAACCAAAATTATTTTTTTTCTAAGTAATACTTAAATTTTAGAAAATAATTTTTTTTATATGAAAAAAAAAAATAATAAAATTTTCAAAATTACTAAGTTCAATAATTCTTACAAAGAAAATCTACATTGATATTGAGAAAAGTTGGTCCACAATTTTGTGCGCATTGTTTAATAAATGAGGAGTAAATATTTTGTATATTTAAGGAATACCTTTTTTTATAATAATACTTTAAAGCAAATGCGTCTCAAAAATCGTGTTCATATTCAACTAGGAAGTGAAAGAAAATCAACTTTTTGCTTATAAAAAATTACTTTTAGAATTCTATAAAATGATCAAAATATTATTATTAGGCATACAAAGAAATCTAATCTCTACTAATAATTTTTAAGCATGTATGTACAAAAAGGAAAGAGTCTTAAATTCGGAATTTTATTTTTCTGTGCATGAAATGGTACTCATAGTCTTAGAGGGACAGAAAGTCCCCTCAGAAACTTGTTTGCAGTTTTATTTAAAACTGGCTTTTAATATCATGTTCAAAATTTTATTATTGACATTATACACTGTTTTTATCTAACTTTCTTAATCTTCATTTAAATTTAACGCATTTTTAAAACTGTTTGGAGCTACTTAGTTTTATTTAGTTATAGATCCACAAGTTCTCATTCATTCACTCTTTTCACAATAGCCGACCTGTACGAACAATACGGGCCCTGCCTTTCACATTTCTCCGTACAGCTTTAGTAAGACGTTAATTAACTGAATAGAACACATCAAAATTTTGTTTGAAATCTATTAAAACCAAGTAATTGCATATTCCTTCTTCTAAATTTATCTTTTTCGACAACAAAAAATCCCAAAACATCCCTAGATTCATGACGATTGATACTGATTTGGCATTGAATCCACATCATTGCAAAAATAATCCTTCACTAAAGCGACTTGGTGAGAAAATTGGCGATTTGTGCGAAAAATGAAGGTTTTCCAAAAGGCTGGAATCTTGGCGATATCTTCATTAGGGTGTAAGTTATGAACTTTCCCGAATTTTCCGTGTGATGCCCCACCTAGAGAATACGAATACATAGAAATGCGAAGCCAGAGCAAATCGGTTTGGAATTGGGAAACTAATGTTGTCCGAATTGTTGAAGCTGATCTGCCAAAAAGCGGTCTTTATCTGCCGGGAACTGTCGGAGTACGTGCGAAGTATTACTTTGGAGATTTGACCGCAGCGCGAAATAGTAAGCTTTTGAACTGAACGTTATTGAAAGTGCTGTGACTATCGCTACAAGTACTGTTTTTGCTTTGGTTGTGTTACTAATCTGTATTAGTGCTGTGTTTCTTAATTGTGTTATTAATCTGGTCAAGCTTGGTAACTGTGGTCGTCTGGTCTTGAGTATTTGTAATTTAGGAGCAATTTTATATTATCCTTCTTGTTGGCCTGTTTGCTCTTGAACACACAAGAGAGTAAATTTTTGTAACAATATTAAATTGTCCTGGATCATTTGTAACTACTGATATGAGTCACTTGAAGTATAGTATATGCTCGCGCATATTATTATCGTTTCATTTCTTATTACAAATAAAAGTAGAAAAAACACTTTTCTATTTCGTCGGAGTAAATCTCGCCAAGCAAACTTTATTGGCAACAACACACAGTATACACATAAACAAGTAATATAATTTTTTTTTTAAAAGTCGATTCCTACTTAACAGGTCAATTGAAAAGTCCCCGGCCTGACACATAGATGGCGCTACTAGAATTAAATCCATATGTCTTTTAGTTAGCCCTAACCGTCAAAAGATGCATGTATAAATTTGACAGCTGTCGGATCATTAGTTTGTGAATTATAGCATTTTGAGTGAAGCAACTTTTGTTATTGTGAAAAAAATGGATAAAAAGGAATTTCGCGTGTTGATAAAAAATATTGCTTTTTGAAGGGAAAAAATACAGTTGAAGCAAAAACTTGGCTTGATGCCGAGTTTCTGGACACTGCCCCAGGAAAATCAACCATCAAGGATTGGTATGCTAAGTTTAGACATGGTGAAATGAGCACCGAAGACGGTGAACGCAGTGGACGCCCAAAAGAGGTTGTTACCGACGAAAACATTAAAAAAACCACAAAATGATTTTGAATGACCTAAAATTGAAATTGAATGAAATAGCAGACACTCTAAAGATATCAACTGAACGTGTACATCATATCATTCACGAATATTTGGGTATGGGAAAGCTCTGTGCAAAGTGGGTGCCGCGCGAGCTCACTTTTGACCAAAAACAACGACGAGTTGAGGATTCGGAGCAGTGTTTGAAGATGATCAAGCGTAATAAACCCGAGTTTTTGCGTCGATATGTGACAATGGATGAAACATGCCTCCATCATTTCACTCCGAAGTCCAATCGACAGTCATCCGAGTGGACTGCACACGATGAACCCGCTCCAAAGCGTGGGAAAACGCAACATTCGGCTGGCAAGGTTATTGCATCTGTATTTTGGGATGCACATGGAATAATTTTCATTGACTACTTTGAAAAAGGAAGGACCATCAACAGCGACTATTACATAGCGTTATTGGACCGTTTGAAGGACGAAATCGCCGAAAAACGGCCGCATTTGAAGAAAAAGAAAGTACTGCTTCACCAAGACAATGCACCGTGTCCCAAGTCAGTGAAAACGATGGCAAAAATCCATGAATTGGACTTGGAATTGCTTCCTCATCCACCGTATTCTCCAGATCTGGCCCCCAGCGACTATTTCCTGTTCTCAGATCTCAAAAGAATGCTCGCTGGGAAGAAATTTTCGTCGAATGAAGAGGTTATCGCCGAAACTGAGGCCTATTTTGAAGCAAAGGACAAATCGTACTACAAATATGGTATCGAAAAGTTGGAGGGTCGCTATAATTAGTGTATCACCCTTGAAGGGAATTATGTTGAATAAAAAAAACTAATTTTGCCAAAAAAATGTGTTTTACCATGGTAGGCCGGGGACTTTTCAATTGACCTGTTAGGTCAGCAAAGAAAATTTTTATTTTAGTTACTTTTTTATTAAATAGTTACAATTAATATTAATATGTATACACATATGACAGAATCACAATATTAAGTGACAAAAGAAATTTTTTTCCAGCGATCTACACGCTTGTCACTGACGGTATTTATTCCTAAATTTATATCCTGCTAAATATCTCATATAAGAAAAATAGTTTTCTCTCATATAAAACTAAAATTAATTATTTGAAAATCAAACAAAAAAGTTTTATACTTCGACGAGATTCGATCAAAGGTATGATGATCCTAATCTGACTCTCTACCAACTTTGCCATTGCAAGATAAATGACATAGTAGAAGCATTGGCTTGTTTCTTAATTCATCTGGTAAATTAAATGGTTGGAATAAAGTTTAGAACAACCACCCTTGGCGACAGGAGTAATTTGGCGGTATTTTACCAAATGTGGCTATCGTGGTGTGCTTCGAGAACAACGTTCAGCCAAAAAAAAAAAATCGCCAAGTTTGGCAATTTTCGAAATTGCGCCAAGTGGCTGGGCTGAACTGCATTTTCCCCAATTAAAATTTAATTAGTATTTGAAAAAACTGTATTAACATCAAGTGCCATCCTCTACAAGTTTTAAAAAAATGTATTTGAACTTGAGTGGATGAATAAAAAGTATTTTATTAACGATTGAAAATTTGAACAAGATATATATAGGGAGAGTGCGAGCTAATTTTAGGAATTTTTTAAAAAAACAACATATTTCCGTTTGGCGTCGGTTGTATCATTTTTGACGACTTTTTCGCTTGCGCCGGCGAAATGAAAAAGTACCGAAAGAATTAATTCACTGGTCTAAATAAACATTAAAAAAAAAAAACGTAATACAGGTATAAATCTAAACAATCATATCAAAGTTGTTCATGAGAATGAAAATATACAATAATTCCCCCCCCCCCCCATTATTTATAGGCTCTTATTACGACTTGGGGGATAAAAATTAAGCTTTTACTTTTAAAACATGTATATTTTATTCTTCAAATACATATCAAACTTTAAATAAGTCAAATGCTACGTGGATTTAAATGCACATATTTCATTTTGCAAATTAACGTGTCATTTATTGAATTTATACATCAAACATTCGTGACATTTTAATTACCCCAAAACAAGTTTTTAGTAAGCAAGAATGATAAATGTTTAGCATTTATCTTGAAACAATAATTATTTCTCGTGTCACGGGAGCACTCTGAATTTATTTTTAAAAGTTAACAAATATTTACTTTTTGGCATGATTTCGGTTATCCACTAAGAATTTCTGAAGAGACTTGTCAGAAACAGTAAGACAGTTCCTATGGAAACATAAAGTAAAAATTTTTGTCACTTCATATTTTATATAAAACTGCGATGGAAAAATTTGAATACATCTCTTTTGGATGTCTATGCAGCAGAAAGGATTTAAAAATATGTCGTGCCTTTTATATTGTGAGCGGTAAAAATGATCCACCATGAACGAATCGATAACCACGAAGTGAGCTATCAGCCCCAGCTGATGTATAACTGTTTTTAACTGTCACTACACCGACGACGAATAAAGCGATTTGCTTTTCGCCATGTTGTTCTGACAATTGAGTAATGCATTGAAATAATTTCAAGTATTCTCTCTGTCTCGAAAATAACACCTCTTTTAAAAATAAATACAAAGCAACGTTAGGTAAAATGAAGCTTTTGGAATGAATAAATCCTCGAGGTAAAAAGAACAGCTATTTTAGTGATTGTAACGAAGCAATCAATAAAAATTTTCTCGGAGTGGATGTATAAAAAATGTTTTTGCTCACATGATTGAAGACAATGGTAAATGTGCTTTACTTCAGGAATATTTATAGTATAGCTTTATATTTTGAGCAGAATCCGGAATTATTAAAGTATCCTTACACCTTTGAAACGCCATTTTTGTTAAAATTTTAGATTTTATAATTTTAATGTCAGTTTAAAATTCAAACTTTTTTGTTTGAATTTTACCTATATCTTATTTAGAAGTTACAGAGATTTGAATTTTACTCGTTAGCTAATTTTTAATTGCATTTGAAAGTTTATTTTTGATTTTCTCAAAATGAGTTATCTCGACATATTCACGTACGGCAACGTAGATATCAGAAAAAGTTACGAATCAAATTAATTTAAATTTTGTAAGTATCTTCCTTATATAGCTTTTAAGAATCCCCACTACTTTTATGGTTGTAAAATTGATACGTTTTTAGTAACAAAGGTGTAAATCATGTTATAATTTTTATTTTTTATTTTTATTTTTATTTGACTCGAAACACAATAAAAATTGTAGTAATATGATTTTCATCATGAAAGCTGTACCACCCCCAAAAACGGTTATGATGAATAAGATAAAATTTTCAGGATAATGATATTTTTGTTTACTTTTGAGTTATGAGCGTAATTCTGATAGTCAGTTTATGTACTATTTTCACTATGTTTACCACTCCCAATTTTTTTGATTTAAAAGCAGATTATTAAATGTGTGTTTCATAGTTTTAGTTTAAATTTTAGCATTAAAAAGCATTTTGATTGTAAATATCAATGTATTTCAAAAATTTTCTCCGAAGGTGTACAGATACCTTAAACAAGGTTAATTTCTAAACTAAGCGCATTGAAACAAGTTATTGTAGAGGAATTGGTTTAAAATAAAGAGAACATTTTTATTCGGAATTGAAACTGCATCTTGTGTAATTAAATATATTGAGACATTGGTACGTGTTATTTCGTTCATTTGTTTTATACTTATTTATTTAAAAATAACTGTCAAAATGGTAATTCAGTGAGAATGTTTTGTTTCCTTTTAAATTTAAGCCTAGAAAGAAGATTATTCGACAAACTTTGTGTCGCTTGCTATTTCGTTCCTAGAAAACTATTTCACTGAGTGAAGTGTCTAAAATAATTCAAAATTCCGCCAGAAAAATTTTGAGAATTAAAAAGACTTCTTTTCTGAGAGAGAATCTAGTTTAAAAAATCTACACTTAAAACTTTTAACATTCTCTTTTGCAATACAGTAATTACGCTCAATTATATAGTTTATATAATTCACATGTTATATAAAGACGGAGCTCGGAAAATTTCATTGCAGTGAGAGCGTTGATAATAATAATAATAATAATAATAATAATAATAACAATAATAATAAAAAAAAAACAAGTGCATATAATTGCTAAAAAGTAAATCAGAACATTTTTGTAAATAAATTGCTATTTATTGAGAGTTAGGTTAAAACCAGGAATATATTTTCGAATCAGTGTTACTTAGAGATGCCAAAAGTTATAATTTCAATGAAATTAACGTGGAAGCGATGACGCGGTTCCCTCACTGTGCTGATAGAGCGGAATCGCAGAATGTAGCGAATATACTTTTTGGGGTACATAACCCTCTCGGGCTTCAATTCCCTGTGAATTGGCTATTAGTTGGAAGTTAGACAGAACTATGGTTTTACACTTGCCCAGAAATTAAGATTAAAATATAAAATTAAGTAGGTTACGGAGCAATAGCTATTGAAATTACTTTTAAGTTAAGATAATTAAAGTGAAAATTCAAATATATACTAGGTTACCGCTAGTTAATAAAACTAGTGGTGATTGAATTTATCAATAATAAGTATTTGAATAAAGTTAATGAGTTGAAAAGTTTATATATTGCAGCAGTAATCTATTGAGTTCCTGCTAGTTTGCTCAGTCTGGTAGCAATTAGAGTTCGCGCTGTGATTGGTCGATGGTGAGGTGTGTTATTTCACTATATACAGGTGGGTGTGTAGGGGTGTTTTAGCGTGAGGAGTGTGGTTGTGAGTGATGAATTTCATTAAAAGTTAAAAATAAGTTAGAGAATCAAAATTTTACGTGGTCTATGGAGTTGTAGGTTATTTTTAATTGGGGTGTATTTTTCTATTTGTTTGTTGATGAATCAATATTTTGGAAAAAATTTACTGAAAGTTTTTTAATGAAGTTTTTGAGTGGCAGGAGTTTAATTGAATATCTGATGTCAGTGTTTCTCATATACCAGTGGGCATTTACAATCATTCTTATTGTTGCATTTTGCGAATCGCAGAAGTGATCCATCTTTCCCCCCCCCCCCCCCCCATGATTTGGAGGTCGTAAATCAGCCAGTACAGGTGTGTATCCCAGCAAAAGCTGTGGTAAAACTTTTTTTCTCCCTTCAGTCACAGCGTTGGAGAAACGATGCAAGAAAAGCGTCAGACAAAGCAGCAAATGTAGACCGAGAGGGGAAGGAGAAAGATATAGCCACGGTTGTGGTTGAATGAAGGAGTGGATAGACGCATCTCATGACAATTTTTAGGCCCGATTTTGATCTGAGAAAAAAGCGTTGATAAATTCTCATTGTAAATATTCCAATAATATTTACTAATAAACATTAATTATAAATAGTTAAATTGTGTTCAATTGTGCGACAGTCCCCACATTAATTTAATCTCATTGCTTTTTTAAATTCGAATTCGAAATTAAAATTCATATGAATAAATACGGAGACCAAAATACAAGTCACATTACACCTCTTACAATAAAGAAAGATCTTTAATAAATAGGGCCGAAACAATACCGTCATAGACCGGTATTGTTTCCGTCGAGTCTTGGGTTCAAATCCTTAAGCCAATAAAGATCCGTCGTGTAGCTGAGCTGATGGACAGTAAATCTGTTGAAGTTCCAAGTCCCACATTGGCATTTGATCGTAAACAGGAGGAATGTTTACGACTATTTTGCAACATTACACTCGCATATAACTAAAAGTCTATAGAAGACGAAAGATTGACTACCAAATGCAAAATTCTGATTTTGTTGTTTTCTAGAGTTAAATGTGTTGTATTAGTTTTAAAAAGTCTGAAACTTCAGTTCTATGCTTTTTCACCCAAAAATTAGAATTGATACCGAAAATATTCTTTTGAAATTGGATAATTTTTCTAGTATTTACTAAGTATAGATGATTTTCTGGTTAATTTTGCTGTTAACTCAGATAGTTTTGAAGCTTTCATGAAAACTGTCATCAAAATCCATATTTGTTTAAAAACAAAAGTAAATAAATAAATAAATGTAAAGTTTTCATCTAAACTTACTCCCTTCCTCAAACATTCATATTTAAACTTTTACTGTGCATTTTGTAAACATGAGAAATGCCCTGAATTGGAAGTTCACGTTCACCATAAAAATAATTAACGGAAGACGCCTTTTGAATTAAAAAGTTCTTTGAATTCTTCTGAATTGCTTAAACATTTGTTAAACTCATGTAGTTTTGTTTTTACTGTTATTGAGGTTGCAACGAACAAATAAATAATAACAACAACAATTAAAATGAATAAATGATACTTTAATAACTTATGGAATAACACACATACAGTTTAAATTTCCATTCATGTCTTACACAAACAAGTGGGTAAAGTCTGCGGCCCTAGACACTTAACAAGCGTAGGACGTAATAGTAAAAAGAAAAAGAAATATATCAGATATAAAAAGCTGATAATATATAGTATCTGAAAAAGTTAACCGGATACATATTGTTTTATACATCGAGTCTGAAGGATACGTTGCTCTACAATCATCGAGCACCGGTTCTGCAAATGGATGGTCTCGCATCGATTTCTTTTTCATTCATACATGAAAACCCCCTGTAGAGGGCGTTATACACATAATCCCAGTAATGTAGCAGGAAAGGGAGCTTATTACTCTTTCCTCTTGAGGATCCTCCTCCTTCCGACGATTCATATAAATGAAGCTTTCTCCAAGATTGGCAATACACTTTCTCGCATGACACGCACATACATATACACAAATAGAAACACGCATCGCTGTCTATGGAAACTTAGCCTTGCCAACACCAAGAAAGAAGAAATCTACCACCATTTATAGGGGCACCTGCTCCACCATTTTTCTTCTTCCTTCTCTAAAGCGGTATATGGGTTTCTCTTAAATGTCCAGAATACAGCTGATTAAAATTTTTATAAATTAATAGTTAATTCAAAGGTTAATTTTTATTTGAGTAATATTGTCAACAATTTATTTCCCATCATCTTTTTGATCAGAGCTACCTTCTCTCACCCCATTATGGATAATTTGGATCTTCACATCTTTTAATCTTAGAACTCATAGTTTAATAATAGTTTATCAGGAGAGGAGAAACTCATCAGAAGGAAACCAGCAAGATTTTTAAAAACGTTTTCTTTCATGTATTTCACTTGGTGTGTAAAATTGTCTGTGTGTGCACTGCGTGTCATCAAATTTTCTATTGTTAATTTAACCAACCTCCCATCTATAGCTAGAGTTCTGAAAATCTTTGAGAACTTACTTCTTGCCTAACAATGCAATATTTAGATATTTTATGACCAGTTTTAACTAATACGTCAATAATTTTTAATAAACTTTGGCCACCACATAAAAACGTTGGTTTTTATCTTAGAATTATTATTCTCCTTCAGTTCGTCAAATATTTGCCCAAAAATAAATAAAATGTAAATTTCTCTCAAAATGACTATTATTTCTGTGCGTGTGATTAGTGAAAGGGCCAAATACGTCATTCTGAAGCATGACATTCTCTAAAAAGAGATCAATTTCTTTTTAAAAACGAAATTTCCGAACTGAAGGATGTAGATTTCACTTTTATCTAAAATAATTAAAAAGCAACACTCGGTGAAAAACTTGGATGGAAACGGCATCACTTTTATGAAACCTTACTTGGTAATTATTTCTCTTCATATTTAATAAAGGCGCAGCCCAGATTCTCTTCAAAGTACCATATTTCTTCCGAAAACGCGAATCCAGTTTATTTTTAAAAATAAGTATATTTATAACAATCGTAATACCGTATTTGCTATAAATAATCGTAATTGCCCGGTATTTATAATAATCCAGCGATTGGTCAAGCCATTGGATTTCTTTAAACATAATATTATTTCAAAAGTCTCTTTTATAATCGAAAACAAAACCCATCTTCCTTCATTTATAATTTTATAGAGATGACTGGAATGAGAAAATATCATGTTGATATAAATCATTTCAAAAATCAAAAATCTATGCATCTAAAAGTGACTTTGAAGATTTTTCAGAAAGAGCAACCTTAAATTATAAATAAAGTAATTTATAATTATTAATTTAATATAATATTGTGATTATTGTCTGATAAGAATGAAGATAAAAACCCATAATAATCTATCCAAATGATTTTATAAATTATTGAAGAATCTTTAGTTTGTTGATGAAGTAAAAATCAATATAGTTGCTCGGTTATTTTTCAGCATTAATGACGTAATAAGTGTAAAACCAAGCTTAATTGAAAATGAAATTCCAACACCAAAAAGCAATTAATTCAAAAAGAAATAGTTTGTTCAGGGCAACATTAAATTGATTTAAGTTTCAAGGTTAAAGTAAGCGTAAGAAGAATCAGTTCAAATGCGGGAAACATAGTAACAACCCTCTCTGAGGTCGCCACGAATTTTGAATGCAAGCATGCAAATATGCATGCATTAATAGAGATAATGTGAAATTTTGTGGGATGAATTGTCTCCTTGCTACGTATCAAACCAGAAGCGGCCATTCCATTTAAGAACTGTGTGGGCCACATTTGCTTTAGGGGAGATGGTCTGGGTGATCATGAACTCGAGCTGGGGTGGCTCCCCTGGCGAAGTGAATCCGAACCCGTCCTTTAGAGTCCGGGCTTTCATGTAGCGGGGGCTCGATGCGTTCAACTAAATCCAGAAGTTCAAGTCCTCCCTGGCGCACGATCGCCGATAAGCCTGGTGTTTTGATGGTCCGCCTCAAACATTTATAGAGACCTGCTCGAAAAACGCCAACGTATTTGCTTTCTCTCCAGTGTGGGGATCATTACTGGCTGCCAATCAATCAACTCCCTTCAACCTGATGATGCCACTTATGATATGCGTTCACCATTGTCGTCCCCCAAGTTCGATGGAAATGAAACATCTGGCGGATCCTTCAGAAAAGTATCACCACTTGTTGATACTATATGGAGCACACATTGTGTGACAGTAGTGGTATGAGACATCGCTTTATCCTGGTGGGGAAAATGTCCCTTTCTAAATAGATCAAGAATGGTAGAACAACCATCAAGCTCTTAGTCACCAATATAATGTACAAATTTCCTGTCAAAGCATTGGGATAACGACGAGGTTGTTCCGGCTGTTGAGGAAAATAACTTTTCTTGTCAAATATATCTCCTAATGCAGGTACAGGTGTGTTCTATGCCATTGACAATTTGGAAGTTTCAACCTACCCGCCTTCTAACCAACATACAACGATCATTGGCCCTGCAGCAAGACAGAAAAAGGCTTTAATCTGACGTGCAACAAATCTCTATACGCCCATCACTGAACTCTCATTCTGAAACCACCAGTTGGGCATGACAGTAATTTGGAGTTATGAACGCTGCAGGGTGTAAAGCCTCCAAAGCCGTCCTCCTCAAGCAATCCATTCGTAACAGGTCTCTATTTTACTCTGTGGGGATCAATTAAAGCCCCGGGATTCCTAAAGATGCAATATCACGATATGCAAGGCCACAGCCCCTGGTGAGTTAGCCACATCGGTCTTCCCACTGATTTAGGACCATGTAAGACATAAATTCCTGGTCTTCAGACATTACCTTTTCGGTAACCATTGCTGCCAAATCCCATCGTGGGCAGCTGAAAGTGGATTTACATCCTGAAAGTGCACCTCGCTCTCTTCCAAATTCCATGAAAAGGAAAACTGACACCTCTCTGCGTAGCCTTATTTCACGGGTCTCATTCAAATCTTCTCACAGAAAGTCTGATTTTCGCTGCCTTCTTTCTGGTTCTTCCTTTGAGGATATTTTTAACCCTAAAATTACAGCCCACAAAAGTCCCTAATCTGATAATCAATGGCACCTTGTATATTTGAAGCAAACGAGATTTTGTGCTGCTCACACTGGACCTCTACTAGCTTCCTCCCATTCTTCATTCTGTCTAGCGAATTTGAATAGTAGTAATTTTTCAATGTGCACACCTACATACCACTTTCTCTCAAGCAAGCTTCCATTTATCCATCTCCTCGGCGTTGAGATTCTCCTCATTTTCAGGCTGTAAAATTTCTGTAGCCTACAGAGATTTTCATTTAAAAAGCTTATTTTGAAAATAAAATATTTAAACCGATTCATGACAAAGAAATTTTTAAATTCAAAACGTAAATTTTTGAAGGAAATGATTTAATTTCTCTTACGCAGTAAATTATCTGAGAGAGAGAGAGAGAGAGAGAATCAATCAACTAATTAGGGGGCAAATGGAGTTTCTTCCCTGAGAATGACGAAACAATAGGTTCCACGAACTCTCTACAAATGTTAAATTTCGTTCCATTGTAGATATTGAAATGTTCACGTGTTTGGTTGTCAAAAATGGTTGTGAGTTCAACAGAAGATTTTTGAAAATTTTCTCAAATTGCAGATAAAGAAATTTTCTGTCCAAGAATTTAAGAGTTTTTCTGACTCATCTATTTCGAGTAGCTGGTTCACCAATTATACGTCCAAGTTCATTTCTCCTGCAGGCTGGAGATTTCAGTTCCATTCCAAATAATCTCAACGACCTCTAGTATTTTCATTGTTAAAAGACTAATAAGAAGGACCCTTTTAAACTCTGAAACATCTCTTCCATCACACACTTGTTGTTGTGGCTAACTGGCGATGCCTCTCAGCACTGTTTAAAGGGGATAAATTAAGAGCAAATACAAATTATACAGTTAGCCAAGGCTCTCCAAGTGAATTAGAATATTTAATATACACAAAATTATTTTTATAAAACGTACACCTGATAGCATCTGAAATTTCTCTTCCCATGTTGTAAAAACAATGGCATAGTAATAAATATAATATATATACTTGTAGCTGAGCAGTAAAAATTGTATAAGGTTCCTTCTACTGGGACCTTTGATTTCGTAATCGAAATGGATAATCCCATGGAATTTCTGTAACCTGTTCTTCCATCTTTACTATTTACTTGACTGCAAAATAATAATGGAGACAATTAGCGTTTCTGGGGAATTACTTCCCTCCAATTCTTTTTAAAAATATTTTACATTTTATAATGTTTGTGAGTTCTCCGGGATCTAAAATATTGCAAAAATATTTTCAAAAATGGGAGAAAATGTTATTTCGCAGAAACCTTCATTATTTTTACCTTTCAAAATGCACTTTTTGCATTCAAATGGACAAATATTATAGATTCTGAGGGCGGTTGTAGAAACTCCATAGGATTTAACATTACGTCCACAATCAAAATGGACAGTTGACCAGAATGTTAAATATAGATTATATGAAGCGCGCAAAACCTGAATAACACATTTTTACCATGATAGAGGGGACATATTACTGAAACATATTTGTTTCGAACACATAGATCAAAAATACTGAAAGAATCATCCATTTCATTAAAAAGAAGAAAACTTTAAATACCAAAAACTTAGCCTTGTTTACATACTTACTTCTTTTTGTATTATACTGAAATAATCAACCTGATAATTTGTAAAATTAAGTAAAACCACAATATATAACCTAAGGATATAAGATTAATAGTATTGAAATTTTCATTTTCCAGAAATAAATGAAATTAAGCTACAATGTTTGAGAAGACACAAGGAAGTAACAAGATTTTACACTTATGAATATCATTCCGTAGATTTTGAGATCTATGAATTTTTACTGCCAGTTTCAGGTAAAAGAATATTACCATTTCTAAAGTTTTTATAAGCCACGAATTGCCACCAAAAATGTGTTTATGATATTATCTGTATGTTTTTCTTATCATTTTTAATGAAGTGAATCCAGAACACCTTATGCTGAAAGGAAATCGAGCACATGCATCCTCATTTATGTAACTCCTTGAGGAATTTGTGAATTACTTTTTATCGGTGGAGGGAGTTTTTCTCGGCAAAAATATTTTTCCTTCTTCCAGCATACATTCACGAAAAAGAAGTTAAAAGCTGTTCCTCATCGTCTTATAAAGGGGAAAGATAAAGGTTTTAGAGTTTCCAAAACTAGAATTTTACTTCCAGCATAATAAAATGAAAGTTACAATAAAATAAACATCTCACAAAAACAACTCTATTGAGAGATTCTTTTTAAATCTCGAATCTTTGATCTTTATGTTGCTCTAACGCAAAAATCTCCATTGGATAGTTTTCGTTTAAAGTCCATATTTATTAAGGTGTATCGTCTTTCCAACACACAATAAAAGTGCGTACAGCACGGTTTATATTCTTTTATGTGGTAAGATTAAAATGTGAATATTTATAAAAATATTTATAAGATTTCCGTAGGAAGACCAATTAAAAAGAAAGCTATCATTTATACTTGATTATATATAAGCACGTTTCGGGAAAATCTTTCTTTTAAATAAATAAGTAAAATATCGAGTATCAAAATATGCATTTTGATCACAATACATAATTGAAAATTCCATTTATTCTCAATATGAACTTTAAAAAGTGTGGTAATAGCAAAATAAAATTATTTTAACTTAAACACAAAAACATTTTGATTAAGTCCTCTGAACTTTAAAAACTAACGTGTTTTTCTTCATTTTCTTTTATACATATAAAATGTATTTCACAGTGAAAATCCTCTCTATCAACAGAAAATCTGAAAAGCCCACCCAAAAAGATCAAAGCCAAGTAATAATAAATAAACAACAACAAATAAAAATGAAGAGCTTTAGTTTATTCCAGGTAACTAGACCAACTAGATAAAACTGAAGGTTTCCTTTACAATAAGAACCATTACCTTAAAAACAAACTATAATAATCAATTTGTCTGAAACTTGGGATTTAACGTAGATAGATATAATCGAAGAATAAACTTATTTTTATTTGAAGGATTTGGGGAGAATTCATTTCTTTTAAAGTGAAGGAAAATACTGTCATTATAGCAAATAGAACAAACTTACGGCTTCAACCTATTGTTGGCATGATATATTACAAATATTTGTCAAAAATCAAAAGCAGAAAAATTAGACTCTGTTCTTAAAGAACTAGCATTTGTAAAGCTGCGAAGAAATAACTAAAGTAAATTTGAAAAAGAATGACGGTGATTTAATTGTCTAGAAAATATATCACTTAAAATAATTTTATTTTCACAAATTCAAATTTATTTCTGAGATCTCAAGAGAACTGATTTCCTCGCTGATCGTAAAATCTCTTATAATTTGACTCTCAATGATACTCACAATTTTCTTTTCTGCATCATATAAAAACGACACAACCAAAAATATTAAAATTGGTTATTTAGTTAATTTAATTTAACACGCTAATTTTTCCTTTGCCAGTTCCTTTGAAGTTCCTCGAAAAGTAAAATTCATTCACAAAAATGAAAATTACAGCTTAAAAATAAGCAGCAAATCTCCTTTGTCTAAGTCCACATAAGCAATTTCCCATCAAAAATCAATCTGAAATTTTAATGTATTTTATTTTCATTAAAGCAAAAATTGTCAATGTTAACGACAAAAAGAATAAAACCTGGATGATTCCAAGCCATAAAAATCATTTGATAGATATAAGTCTCCCGAAATCTATCGATTCA
>BMAW01097743.1:8254-47681 GCA_019974015.1 Nephila pilipes | reverse complement strand
CGGCATGGTTTGAAGTTTGGAGAAGTTAGATGTCTTCAAATCTTCTTCTAACCTTTCTCCCAAACTCTACAAATGATCTTAGCAGAAACACTTTCAAGCACTTTGTTTTCCTAATAAAGACAAATGATAATAATTGATATAAAAACCAACGTTTTTAAAAATAACGTTTTTATAAAAAGCAAAGTATATTAAAGAAAAATTATTGAAATATTAGTTAAACTGTTAGTTATTTTTAACTTTTAAAATTCACTTAAAAAGATACATTTGTGAGCATATTAAGAAATTCATAATACTCATAAAATCAAACATGCATTTGAAAGTTTGTAAGTCATTTTATTAAAAATGGGAACCAGAACTCAGAAAGGTTTTACCCTTGGTTATGAAGAATTATTTGGCAGTATTTTTGCCAAATGTGGGAGCACTCTCTGTTCTGTTCTCTTCACGGATTTATAACGTCAGCAAAAACACCGCTGTTTGCGCCATTTTTGAAATCGCGCTGCCAAGTAAGTTTGGCTAAACTGTATTATTAAAGAAAATATGAGTTAAAAACTCTTGTCGCAAACGTCTAAATATTGTACTATATGAAATGAACGATTCTCAAAATTTCAAAGCTCTAGTTTGATGGGAAGTTGGTTAAATTAACGATCGAAAATTGATGACACACACACACACACACAATAATAATAATTACCAACACACACACACACACAATACACACACACACACACACACACACACACACACACACACACACACACACACACACACACCAAGTGAAATTAGAAAACGTTTTAAAAATTGCTCGTTCGTGCTATATTAAAATAGATTCAGTGTGTTGCTTTTAAATGATTTTACGAAATCTCTCAGTTCACGTTCTTTTTCTTGACGGCCACAAAAACTCTTAGCAGGTTATTGTTTGCTCACTTGGGCTATAGATATTCCTAATAATACAATGAAATGCAATGATCGAAATTTAACCCCAATCTTCATTCCAAATTTTATTACTGAACTAATTAATTTAAAAACTTAAATATATATATATACATGTTGTGCAAAGTGTATTCAAAAAGTTCCAGGAATGCACACAGACAACATAACACAGCAAAATTAAGTTTATTTTATATCAAGTTTACATAATCCCCCTGCACTTCAATACATCGTTTGATCTTTGTATAAAGATCTTTGAACGCCTTCTGAACGCCTCGACTGCAACACTTCGTAGGTCCCTTTGTCACTGACGCTTCGATGTCCTTCACTGACGTACCGCTGTCCCTCCTCACTCTCAACTTTGAACAGAAAATAGTCCGGAGGGGACAGGTCAGGTGAATATGGGGGTGGTCGATGGTTACAACCTGCCTGCGCAAAAGCAATGTTGAACAATGATGATTTTGTGTGACGGTGCATTGTCATGCAAGAGACAACAGTTTCACTGTCCAACATTTCGGGTCTCACACGCCGCATTCTTTTCAGTAGCCGATGTAGCACATCCTTGTAAAGGCAACCAGTGACAGTGGACCCTTGTCGAAGGAATGTGGTGATAATTCTCACCGTCGAAAACACAGCATCGTTCTTGCTTTGATTTTGACGCACGAACTTTCATCGGGTCGACCCTCCTTTCTCCTGGACTTGTCCATCCGGAACTTTGCATTAGTTTCCGGATCATATTCTAGGACTCAATGACTCATCTCTCGGCAGGACGATGGTTTTCAAAAGTTAGGGTCTTCATCGGCCGCGGCAATCAAATCTTCGGAAGAAGCAATTCAGTGTTCTTTTTGCCCGTAAGAGAGGTGTGGCACAAGCGCGCACAGAGTTTCTTTTCTTTAAATCCTCCGTCATTATTTCATAAAAACAGACCCTACACCTCATGTTTAAAAGATTCCGCAATTTCTATCGTCATTCGACGGTCTGAGCGCACCAACGCTTCACTGCTCGACATTTTCACTTCAGTCCGACTCGAACGTGACGACGATCATTCTCTCATCATCGTCCGCCTTCTTCCATCTCTAAACCTTGCAAACCACTCAAACACACGCGAACGCCCCTCATAGCCTCGTCACCAGGGAACAATTTTAATCATTTCATAGGTTTCTGTGGCCGTTTTTAACAATTTAAAAACAAAATTTAATGTTCGTTCTTTACCACTCCATTTTTAACGATGACACGACCACTATGACACCACACCTCGAGTGAATGCTGAAGTTGAACTCATCCAAACGGACAAAACTTCGCGCATGCGTCGGAGAAAGCGTGCCATTGCCACATCGCCCATGACCGGTGCGCAGAGATAGCGCTACTCAAAATTGTTTTACTAGCGGCAGTCCTGAACTTTTTAAATACACTGTATATATATAAGACAAATTTTCATTGCCAGATGCATATTTCAAAATTAATAACAATTAATAATATGTACAGCTAATTCTTATTATCAATAGTCGATATTTCTATTAACGTATTACATTCTGAATTAGAATTTCGAAAGCAGACGATTTTTACAAATATCTGGAGCAATACGTAACTGAACGAAGTACATCAAATTTTGATTTCGCGGACGTAATGTTAATCCTATGGAATTACGACTTTAATTCTCACATCCTTACTATTCTACCTATTTGAATGCAATAAAGTACATCTGAAAGAGCAAAAAATAATCAATGCTTCTGTGGAATTACTTTTTTCCTAAGATTTTTAAAAATATTTTTATTCTTATTTTAATTATTCGTTTTTGAGTTTTCCGGTGTTTAAAGAATATTTTCATATATATTTAAAAATCTTAGGAAAAAAGTAATTCCACAGAAGCATTCATTATTTTTTGCTTTTTCAGATGCACTTTATTGCATTCAAATAGATCAAATAATAAAGATGTGAGAATTAAAGTCAAAATTCCATAGGATTAACATTACGTCCACGAAATCAAAATGGCGGCTAGACGGGAGCCTTAAGTATTAAAATAAGAGTAAACGATAAATTATATAGATAATAATATCCTTTAATTAAGACAATAATAAGTAACTTTTAATATTCTTAAATGAATAAAATAAATAACGATATTCTAATAATTCGGAAAAAAAATAAAAGCAGACGATAAAATAAATATTTCTTAACAATGTAAATATATCTCGAGGAAACTAAATGAAATTATTAAGGCTCTCGTCTACCCGCCATTTTGATTTCATCGGGTTAATGTTAATCTTATGGAATTTTGACTTTAATTCTCACATCTTTATTATTTTAACTATTTGAATGCAATAAAGTGCATCTGAAAGAACAAAAAATAATGAATGTTTCTGTGGAATTACTTTTTTCCTAAGATTTTTAAAAATATTTTTATTCTTATTTTAATTATTCGTTTTTTAGTTTTCCGGTCTTTAAAGAATATTTTCAAATATTTTTAAAAACTGAAGAAAAAAAGTAATTCCACAGAAGCATTCATTATTTTTTGTTCTTTCAGATGCACTTTATTGCATTCAAATAGATGAAATAATAAAGATGAGAGAATTTAAGTCGAAATTCCATAGGATTAACATTAAGCTGATGAAATCAAAATGGCGGGTAGACGGGAGCCTTAAGGCTTCCATTCACCCGCCATTTTGATTTCGCTGACATAATGTTAATCCTTTGGAATTTCGACTTTAATTCTCACATCTTTACTATTTGATCTATTTGAATGCAATAAAATGCATCTGAAAGAGCAAAAAATAATGAATGCTTGTGTGGAATTATTTTTTTCCTCTCCGATTTGTAAAAATATTTTTACTCCTATTTTAATGATTCGTTTGCGAGTTTTCTGGTTTTTAAAAAATATTTTCAAATATTTTTAAAAATCGGAGGAAAAAAGTAATTCCTCAGAAACTTTGATTATTTTTTGCTCTTTCAGTTACACTTTATTGTATTCAAATAGATCAAGTAGTAAATATGAGAGAATTAAAGACGAAAATCCATAGGAATAACATTAAGCTGACGAAATCAAGATGGCGGGGAGTATAGATAATAATGTATTATACTGTCAATCTTTTGTGCCTAACACCATGTATCTTTTATTTTATATCCACTCATTTTTGTTGACACAATTTTCCCTAAACAACATGTTAGCACATATTAAAAACACATGAGAAATGACTTAACTTTGATTTACTGGTAAATAAAAAATTATTGCAGGTGAAATTCTATCATGTTTGAAAAGCTGATGAAATCTAATTTTTTTTTTTGATTCTGGTTCGGAATAAAATTGTGGCCGTGGATTCTTAGTTGTCTCTAGTCGAACTCGCGGCCAGCACTATTTCCTTTGTGGTTCGAGCTCATTTGCCACTGAAGACCTACTGTTTATTGAGATAGATGCACGTTAAATCTGTTGAAGTTTCAAATCTTCAAATTGGTGAGGTGCAAAGTTTAGAGAGGAGGCTCCCTGCTCAGATGTCGTCTCGTCACTTGATTACGGTTCAAAATTACATGGTCCATCACCAATAGCCCTCGCGTTGTTTCTCAGTGCGACGTTAATAAACAATCAGTCAATCAACAGGAATAAAATTGTATTTTAAAATGTTAATGGATAACGAGACGTTCTATTCGTATTCTTTATTAATTACCTCAGGGACCTAAAATATTTGGAAGACTTTTTATAAATTATAAGAAGAGATAAATAAAAAGTATCAAATTGGTTGACTATCCCTTCGCCCCAAACCTTCAAAGGATACATCTTAAAGACGCCTTTTGTTCACATCCACTTAGGGGTATCGATTTCCCCTCTTGTTTCAGACATTCAGGTTATGGACTTAGTCCAGCTTTTTTGGTTTTCTTTGTAGCTTATCCTCATCACTTTACCGTCTCTTTATTTAAATTTGGATAGAGATTCGGTATTATAACCATCGCTCGTTTTAAAATTCTAGATCAGAAATATTTGAGGTTTTTCTTAAGGTTTCTCTTTTTCCCTCGGATTTTTGTTATTTTCTTTTCAGCTTCTCCTTCGTTGCCGCGTTTCTTCAGATTCTAGAAATGGGTAGCCTTGCACTCCTCATTGTGTTTTTTTCGGTTTCTTTTTTTGCCTCTCTTCAGTTGATTTTTTCTGTTGTTTCTGGTTTCATGAAAGATTCCTACTAAACCACTGCGCTTCTTTTTAATTCATTTATAGGTACTTAAGCATCATTTAACTTACTTTTTTCTCATGCTTCTAATTTCTCTCATTCAAAATATAAGTATGCTTATGCAAATCGGAACAATCTAGCATGTTTATCCCTCGATATGTAAAATAGAAAGAAAAGAAAAGGTGTTAATGTTTACAATTAACAGGAACCTTGACATGATCAGAAAAAGAGATTAAACCGAATACCATAAAAAAGGATCCATGGTACAACCTCGCACAAAATGGGCGAGTCAACGAACCTCGAGTAACGGGGTTCTATAGTGTTTTGGTTTTTACTTAGTTTTGACTGAGCTCTGCCGTCTTAAAGATCTGGAACAAATTCAAAAGGAGGTTAGAATTCACAAAATAATGTTTATTATATATACGAAAAGAGAGACTTGTTTTTATTCATAATAATTATTCTAATACTTTCTCCAACTTTCTTTATGTGTTCATATTTAGGTATTTATAACATGAAGAAATGAAGAATAACCCAACACAATCATTTCGACTCTAATGAAATTATTTCTAAGGAACATATTAGTTTACTGTTCAAAATGGCGTTAGTTTTGAGATACATCATTAAAACAGGCTGAAATCTTCATTAAATCAGTTACGAATTTTGAGGGAAATCGTAATTCAAATAGTCAGAATTAAATCCCGTGTTCAAGCAGAAGGTTTCAGATTCTGTTCTTGAAAGAAGTCACTAGTCTTTGATAGAACTTTTAAATTTTGGATTTATTCACACAATGATTTCATTTTATTCAATCTGAATGAGTTAGGTTCTTCCTTCTTAATAACACAAATATATTCAAAAATTCATTTTGAAAGCGCTTTTAATTATTCTTAGAATTATTTAAAGATTTCGTCCAAGCCTTAAATATAAATGTTTGAGGAAATTCTAGAGTTGCCTTTAATAAATTAATACGAATGCATTAAATTCGATCGAGGAGAAACAATCGCTAAGCCGCTTTCGGAATACCATATTAAGTTTCAACAAAGATTGAACCTAAAATTCTATCAGAGGAAGTTTAAGGATTAATACCCGACATGTCTTAAATTCTCATGGTTTGGTTCAAGTATTCATGATAAATTCTTAGGATTCCAAATGCGTTTTGACATAATTGATGGAGATTTACTGGAAGGGAGGTATAACTATAGTTTGAGATAATTATATAAGGTATGAGATAATTCTATAACTATTTAATTTCAGAAAGAGCAGATAAATTGACCGGAATAAAATACACATTAATATTAAACATGAGTGAATATTGACTAAGTATTATAATAACGATTGGTTGCAGTATGACTATGAAACTTTTTCCCCTAATTCATGCCAAAAAAGATTTTTTATGAATTGCTTAAAAGATATATATATATATATATATTTGTACACACACATGTTGAAAATGATAACTAATTAACGTAACATAAATTTTTTTTAAGAAGTAAAGCTTTTAATATTAGTAAGTAGTTAAACCGCTAAATTACATGATGGCTACAAAAAGAAAAACATAATTGAAAAAAAAAAAAAAAAACGTAACATCTACAAATTGGAAAAATGGGAAATATTAGAATATAACATAATAATACTATAACAGGCTTCAGATCCACTGTTATGCAAACTTTTTCTAGAAATATGGGCACAATTCAGTATATGTATCATAAAACGGTTCTAAACCAACTAAGCGATTTGATCAAATAATTAAAAATCATAAAAAATAAGAAGTTAAAAAAATAAATAAATAAAAGTGCAATTGTAACTCTATAGATAATTAATAAGTATATAATTTAAAGCAAAACATAGTTATAATATTGAAAAAAAAAAAAAAAAAAAAAAAAAAAAAACCCGAAGAGACTAAGAAAGAGATTAAAAGAAGAATGGAAACTTACATAGAACAAAACCTACCGCATTTATATATATATATATGCGTGTGTGTGTGTGCATGTGTAGGTAAAACATATACAATTTGAATAATTACGAGTTTAATTTAAAATAAAGTATACATTCTGTCTGACAAATATTATATGAATTACCTTTATTTTCTTTCAAAATTCTTACAATGTGCAATTCTTACAAGTTACAATCTTTTTCATTCCCAAGGGGTTTACTGTCTTTGGAAAACACGGGTGACGTGCCCCCGGGTTACCCTAACGATCCTTCTCTTATTTTCGACCTTCCTTCTTGTCAACCAATTTGTGTCTTTTCTTCAATTTCTTGTGTAGACCACAGTTAAATCTTGTTTGGCGCAGCATAGCCATATCTGGCTCTTGCGCCAAAAAATTTTACTTTCTCTCTCTTACAATGTGTTATGAAAAAAAAAAAAAATTAATGCTGCCAGAAAGGCAATTCTAATTTTTTTTTCTGATAGTACATAAACACTACAAATACTTTAGCTACAAATGAAAGTTATAACTACCATTCTCTTAAAAATATCTCAGAAATACAACATAGAAATAAAATAATACGAAATCCAATAAAAAAATAGCAAACAGATGAAAGCTTTGCTTCAGTCTCTACCAAAAATCGATTTCGATAGAAAAATCAATAAATTTATTTTAAAATGAATTATAATCATTCGACATTTACTCTGAAAACGCAGGCAAGGTTTTCAGAAATTATTGTTCAAAACAGGTATTAAAAATTCTCCGTTCGAATTTATAAAGGAAAGTAGAGCCATTTTACAAATTCGCATACGGATTTATCTCTCTCTCTATTCTATTTGTATGCATAATTTAAAAGAAGTAGATCGAATGACAAATGTGAATTAGAAACCTTAATTTCATTGAGCTAATTTACAACTCCTTTATTATTTACATATGTCGATATTAAATTATTCATTAAAGTGCTTACGGGCGATAGACAGAACAAAGAAAATGTATTTAAAGGCGAGGATGAAACTCTTTTAGCTGAAACTTCGACAGCAGTGCGTAGATTCTATTTGATAGAATAAATATTGAATGTAGACAATTATTTGTGCATCACTGATATTCCAATATCATAGAAATACTCGTATATGTTCTAAGCGTTTTATTCTTAACTAATGAAATATATTAATTCCATTATTCTACTTGCTTAGTTTATATTAGAGAAATGAGTAAATAGAAACAATTAAAACTCCTGGACTCACATACGATGTATTTTTTGTAAAAATCTAAAGATTTTTTTTTTTTCAGAAATTAATTAGTTTCACTCAAAATTTAAAGTTGAAAAGCTACTAATATTTAAGCGGTAATTAATATCAAGGACATGAGGATTATTAATTATATTTCGGTTTTTTAAATGAAAAGTCAGATAATCGTTTTGACAGTTAATAAGATGATAGAATAGATTTCGCTTCAACCAGAATACTTTTTTTTAAAAAAATATAATAACGAATTTAATGTTTATAATTGACATTGTTTTTATATAATTAATTGTTACAGTATCACAGTATACTGTAACTTTGTTACAGCCATCATTGTTACATCGAAGCCAAAAGTATTTAATACGGTTTAATCGGAGCACCCCTTGGGGGTTTATGGAAATATTCTGTTGGATTCATGAGCTTGAATGAAATTAGATCTGGCATAATTTTTAATAAATGTTACCAAATAATATAAGTAATGTTGCATTTGTTATCCAGCATATCCCAACACAGTTAAATGCTTTTATTGTAAATAAAGAACAAGAGTCAGTAGACAGACAAACTTTACAGATATAATACCTTATTTCGAATTTTAAAGCTTATTAAAATACATTTGTGCATTATTTCTCTTTAGAAGATTAGCTTTTATTCATGTATTATTATTCAATATGACGAGAAAGAGATACCACGTTATATTTATTAGTTTAATTGTTTTTCAATTAGTAGGATTGTTTGTGTTAATTATTTTGTTTAACACATATGTATAAATAAAAACAGAAATGAGCCCTTTATAAGGGGAATGATCAAAAAATGGGCAGGTTACCATAATGTAACAGGCAAATAAATTCACGAATCACAAAAAAATGCCTGAAATTTTTTTAAAATTGTAAGAACGATAATATGAATTATTAAATTTTTAATATTTGTTGAGTAAAAAAAAAATAATAAAATGTTAGAAATTCGCGAAGTGTAATTATATCATTAAATAGTAAAATCTTTCCTATAGTGAATATATCTCTTCCTAAAGATTTCTTAATTTTAAATGGTAAAAGTGTTTTTTAGTATCCCCAGGCACTGAGATTGTATTAAAATAAAAAGTAAAATGGTTTTTTTTTATCATAAGAAAAGAGTTTATGACAAATATTCCACCCAGCCCCTATATATATATATATATATATATATATATATTGTTAACTATTTATTAGGATTATAGCATAAATGAATTAATTGCTTATGATAAATTTAAATCTGTATTTAGAGAAAATTATATTTATTATGAACATAAAAATATAAACAAACTAAGGATATTCCTCAAGGTGGACCAACGAATAATAGTTTGGCCTGCATCTACTGACACTATTATGAATATATTTATATCGATATTCTATCTGTTTTGAATTATAACAAGCCTTTTCAGGATAAGCGTAATTTATCTATATATCCTACATATTTAAGTCTAATTCAACGAATAATAGTAAGTAACAAATTGAATATTCAGGCATACAGTTGAAAATTATCAATAAAATTATTGAATATATTTATGACAAAGAGACAACTTTAAATTTAATATTAATAAAGAACTATCTAGAGTAGATTTATACTCATACATATTATTTTAGAAACATTTTTTATAACGGTAGAAAATGAAACAATAATTCAGCAAGTTGTAATAAACTAAAAAAAAAAAAAAAAAAAACTGTAATTATAAATTTTTTTTCACCAATTGCAATAAACCAAATTACTATGCTAATTTTATTAGTAAGAAATTAAAATTGAGTAAGATAAGTTAAAAATACTAGATATATTTCTGTGTCTATATTGTATACATAGGAACATGTATTGTATATAATGTGCGTATAAATATGGAAATATATATTTGTATTTGTATGTTTATATGTGTACATGTTTTTATGTTTATGTTTCCTATTAGTTATTGCCTGTTTTTTATTAATAATATTCATCTAAAACAATTTTTAATACAAATTTTAATTTTAAACTTAGCTTCCAGATGGAGAAATATATTTTTAGAATAATTTCTGTTACGAATTTTTAAGATTTTAGATATACCAATTTTAAAGATTTATTTATTGCAAAAACTATTAATTTTATATTGTATAATTGGTATAGGTTTTCAAGTAATTTGAGTTTGGTAGGATCAGCAATTTTAGTAAATATATATATATTTTTTTTACAGTCAGTCAATCGATATTGTTTGGTGGTTATAAACAACATAATACCTCGTCATATTGTAATGATGTTCTGCACAATAAATTTCTTATGAAGGTAAAAGTTATAACTCTTTTAGTTTAAGAAAATATTTCTCTTAAGTACATATTAATGAGCACAGATTTTTTAAAAAGTTTATTTGTTTCCTTTTTCTAAAGTTGAATTTCTGTTTGCGCATGAAATTTTGATTATTCTTGGTCTTAATCATTAATAATATTTTTATTACTGAAGTAGTGATGGTTGGATATGTTAAACATATTTAAACACACTTTTTTTACGTTAAAAGTCTGGGATGTGTTTAAATTATATTACCTCCTTTAGTGCTATTCTTTAATTCTTTAGATTGATTTGCTTTTTGGGTAACTTTGTGTTGATTTGATGGTAATTTTTAAATATTGGCTTACATTTAATTTGAGCTAAAATTGTGATGTATAATTTGTATTTCAGTAAATTTATGGCTCGTTTCAATATGATATTTTGTATGTTTTAAATTAAGTTATACTATTTTTGAATGAGAGTTAATTTCTTAATTTTGAGAATTAATTTGTTATTTTACTGATTTTTCCGATAATTATGTAGTGCTTGTAATCTTTTTTAGTTTTAATAAAAAAATTTTTAAAAGGATTTTTTTCTTATAATTTGTAATATAATATGATTTTGTATATAATTAAAAATTGTGTCTAATTATATATATATATATATATATATATATATATATATATATATATATATGTGTGTGTGTGTGTGTGTGTGTGTTTGTGTGTACGTATGTATGTAATATCTCTTCACTGATTTTGAAATAAAATACAGGTTTATAAGTTATTCAACCAGTTGTATATTTAAGAAATTTTTACTTAAGATGTTAGAACTATTTTATATTTTAAATTATGCTCAAGCCCTCACGAAGCAGCATGCGGAATTTTCGTATATCTTGCAGCAAGTATCTTTTCATGAAAAAAGATTATTAGATGGTAGTTGAAAGCTTTTATACTTTAGAAAAAGTGAATTTCCCTAATTTTCACTAATCTAGCATTTAATTTAGTTAATTAAATTCTGGATTAAAGAAATTAGTTAGCTGGGGGTAGTTAACATATAAACAAAAATTTACGCTACTCGAAAAGGAAAGTTGAAGCATTTTTATGTTTGAAAGGAGCGGAGTTAAAAATAATTAATTAAAAAAGGTGAAAATAAATTGATTTTATCATACATATATAATGTAAGTATATAATTCGGTATATTTTTCTTTTAAACCTGTATACATGTCCTGAAATCATCCATCGTTTAAAGTAGTTACAGACATTTTCTATGTAAGCTTAAATATTTACGATTTTCTTTTCTTTAAATTCTGGTATAAATTTAAATATTACTTTCGCTTAAGAGTTATTTTCGAAACAGTTAACTACATGTCAGCTAAGAATTGCCTCTAACGTTTATTTTGCAAGGTAAAATATTAACATTGCTTAATCTATACAGTCTTTGAATATACTAAAGGTATGTAATATATAGATGTAAAAAATTCGATATTCGATATATCTAGGTTTAAAATGTCACATGTTACTTTTTCGGTGACTTGTACTACTTTAGTTTCCGTTACATTTACGGTGAAAAAGACTCTTTAGCTGATCGAGTATCTGGAAATAAAGGATCTGACTGCGATACCATTCATTGCATTCGTGATTTAAAATTTATTTGATTTAGACCAAAGCTCTCTTGAGAGCCTTTATAAACACGAGAAGTAAAGGAATCGTATTTCAGAGTCCCCATTCTCCCTAACTTGTTGTTCTTTTTTATGGGAGGACAAAAGACTTATTCTTTTTACAGACCATTTTTAAGTCTTATTTTACGGTTTAACCTTTTTTTTTTCCACTTTTCATTCCGTTTTTTATCTTTTTATATTGTATACTTCTGATGATTTTTGTTTTTTGTTTTACACTAAATTAAATTTTACTCGTATGGTAGTTGTAATGATTAAGAATAAAAAGCATATTAATATCTGATCAGAAATTATAATTTATAAGTATTGTATATATTTCTAGCATACTATAAAAGCAAGTTATATTGAAATTTTCAAACAAAATAAAATATAGAATTTTTTATTAAAGTGGCAGAAATACATTGATATTCGCATTACAATGAGTGTCTTCTTAACCTGCCACTACAACATTAGACTCTTAAATATTAACGTCTGACGTATTTCCTTCCCTATTTTTAAATTCCTACTATTAGCTCACACTTTCCCTATATATATCTTGTTCAAATTTTCAATCGTTAATGAAATATTTTTTATTCATCCACTCGAGTTCAAATACATTTTTTTAAAACTTGTAGTGGATGACACTTAATGTTATTACTGTTTTTTCAAATATTAATTCATTAACTAAATCTAATTACTGAAAATGCAGTTTAGCTCAAATACTTGGCGTGATTTCAAAAATTGCCAAACGTGGCAATTTTTTTTTGGCTGAATGTTAAGTTCCCATTTGGCAAAATACCGCCAAATAATTCTTGTCACCAAGGCTGGTTGGGCTAAACTGGATTTCAACCATTTAATTTTCCTGATGAATTAAGAAACAAGCCAATGCTTCTACTAGTTCAATTATCTTTTAATGGCAAAGTTGGTAGAGCGTCGACGTAGAATCTTCATGCCTTCGGACCGAATCTCTTCGAAGCATAAAATTTTTTTTAATTGATTTTCAAATAATTAATTTTAGTTTTATGTAGGAGAATATAGTTTAGTTTTATATAGGAGTTTTATATAGTAGGATATAAATTGATTTTCAAATAATTAATTTTAGTTTTATAAAGGAGAATATAGTTTAGTTTTATATAATAGTTTTATGTAGCAGGATATAAATTTAGGAATAAATACTGTCAGTGACGAAGTGTGTAGATTACTGGAAAAAAATTTCTTTTGCTACTTAATATTGTGATTCTGTCAAATGTATATACATATTTATCTTAATTGTAATTATTTAATAAAAAGTAACTAAAATAATTTTTTTCTTTGTTGACCTAAGTACGAATTGACTTAATTTGTTTTACATTACTTGTTTGATTCATTAATTATTCATTTTAAGGTCTCATTTAACCAGGAGTGGGTATTTGTTTTGATTCAGGGTCATTTTGTGGAAATAGAGGGCCGCGCTTTTTTAAAAGGATTGCATGTGTTAGTTAACTTTGCATTTTAGAATAGATATAAGTTATACCATAAAATCAATAGATATAAATTAAATAAAACAGTGGTAGTTTTGTTAAATTTCCCTTTTGTGTTCATATAATATCATCTATAGTAGCAAGCACATTTCATTTTAGAATCAGTTTAATGAGACAAATGTACCCTGTCATACTTTTCTGCAATTTGTTTGCAATCAGAAGTGATATTTCTTGTTGAGATTCTCATCACAGCCTGCAAATTAATGTCTGTCAAAGATAAGGTGACCAGATTTTAACATTGGAAAAGCGGGACACCATTGACGGAGTAAAGGGGGGGGGGGATCTTGTTTAAAAATTTGATATCTAAAAATACCTACCTTTGGTAACTAAATAAATTACTTACCAAAATTACCCGGATAGCTTATTTGTTTTCATCACTTGTTTAACTAGCACTAGCACGCAGTACGATGTGTATCGCATGAGAGACAGTTACAAAACTCAATATGCGAAGGCGTTACTTCGTGGACAACCAACAAACTCCTTACAGTCTGACCCTTTTCAATGAAATTCCCCTCCGTTTCCAATTTTTGTATAAGATGTAATTAATTCCTTTGCAACAATATTCCAAATGATGCTAGATCGCTAACGGAATATGTCGCCACAAGAATAAAATATGTGGAAGTGTACAAAGTGTTCTCTCTTCATTTTACAGCTACAAAATTCTTTCGTCGTTGCCAATGCCGAAAAACGTCACTATTTTTTAAGTCCTAACAATGGTGGTCGTATTTTAGCAACTGATCAAGACGAACTTTGATAAGCAGTTCCTGATATTCAGTTCTTAACAATTATTTTTATTATTGAAGTTTAACATTATAAAATTTACAAAAATAATATAAGACTCTCTTTCCTTTCTGCCGCCGCTTCTTTTCCCGTTCTCCCTCCGTTCTCAAGCTTATTGTGCATTCTTTCGAAAATTCGGGACTTTCTTAAGATCCCGTGGGATGAATTGTTAAAACTCGGGACGTCTGGTCACCTTAGACAAAGAGAATCTGTATTTAAACTTGTTAACCTCCAGACAAGAAACACTTTTCTCACAAATATACGTAGACCCAAATGTAGAGAGCATTTTCCCAAAATATTACTTCATATATGTACATTTTTCAGAAAGCTAAGGTTTGTAAAAGTCAACAAATATCCCAGCATCAGTCATTTATTTCAATATGTGATCTGACTACATGTCAATAGGTTCTCTACAGAGATGGGATAAAAGAGTGAATTGAATTTAGACTCAATTTTTTTAAAGTCCTGAAATCTTGTGACCTCGTCCTCCAAACTCTGCAGATGATCCCGAATCCTAGCAGAAACACTTCCAGGCATTTTTTGCTTTCCTAATAAAGGGGAAAAGATAAAATTTGCCTTCACCTGTTTATCTTTCAAATAGGCCTAGCTCTGCTTTGAATGATTTTACGTGCTTCCACATTTTTTGTGTAAACAATCGTTTCCTGCATTCGCAGTTCATTCAATTTTTCAAACACATCAGCTGCAAAACTCATCTCATATCTCCACTCCTCGTATTCTACTTTTTGATAAAATCATAAGCTATCTCCTTCCTGTCTAGAAATAAGGGAATTTAATTCTGAAATTCCAAGACTCTTTTTATCACTTCGCTCATGCTCAACCCCCTCACAATGCTGTTATAAATTACGTATTTAAACTCTGCTCCACATTATCAAGAAGAGATGTGAACTACAGATTGCGGAGTATCCTTACTCTGTTTGCGTTCACAACATTAATTATAGGATCTACAACAGGCTTTAAGTCCGGTGCCGCCTTACAAAGACTTTGCTGATGCAAAATGCAATGAAAAAGCAAGATATTCCTGTCTGTGCCTGAATGCCTGTAACATGTTTTTTTAACATACCTGCATTTTTTTTCCACTGAAAGCTCTGGAGCTATCTGTCGTAAAGTTTGCCAAGTTGTTCGAAGACAAACTACTTTTCTCCACACATTTCACAACAAACAAGCACTGACCACTGGTTCTATCTTTCATTGATACTAAGCAAGTAAGTCCTCTGTGATGACGAATTTTTCATTAATATCACGGATAAAAATGAGTAAGTAAGCAATGTTTTCATTATCTGTGTCCTCATCTAGTACCAAAGAAAAAAAATTGCTCTCAGTTCTACAATTGTTTTTTGAGTTCATCACTAATTGAATCATTATGCCGTACTGTAGTCTTTCTTGACAAAAAAACCCCCTGCTTTTAAATTTGATTCTAATATCAGGATATAATACGCTTTCAAACTCTACAATATATTGTTTAATGAAACCGCCTTTGCAAAAAGATTAGTTACGTTTTCAAGTTATCATTAAACTTGCTTTGACAAAGTAATTTCGAAGATTTGATTGTTTTATAAATAATGTTTGTTACTTCTTGGGTCTTTTCACATACTCCGATCCTTTTATTTTGAGTTCTTCCATGGAAATTTTGCAGCCAAATCCACTGTGTTTTGTTTCGTAAGGTTATCTTAGATTGTACTTCTTAAATGCGGCTATTGTTTCATGAACAATAAACACGTAATTTATTCCCTACATAACCAAAGACGTATTTGTTTGTCCATTCTTCATTGAACACACGACATTCATCACTGATTTTACGTTTTCCGGAAGGTTGATGGTTACACTAAAGCAGTAAATCTATATATTTAGTATTGCAAAGACAAAATCTAAATTAACCAGATCAATAGGAGAAACATAGCGCATCGTTTCTGAATAACACATGCGTATTAATGTGGACATCCTAGAGGAAAATAAAACACACACACACACACACACACACATCTTCGGTCACGCATGGAAGAAAATCTCGGTTCAAGGCAAATTTTTTTGCCTGTGCTGGTGGGCCTCAAAAACACTCTTAGCGGCTTCTATTTGCTAACCTCAGCATTAAATAGTCAATAAGTTCAAAACTCCATCTAAGATACGTAAACGAAAGACATATAGTTTATTAACACTCAACGTAGAATATCCAAGATCGCTCTCTCTCGAATTGCTCTTTACGCAGTTAATCTTAGTTTATATTCTAATAATAAAATCTTAGCTTACCAAGTCACTCGTTTCTGATTCATACACTTCTTGTTTAACACAAATTCAATACGTATTGCTCTCTAACTAAGATTCTTCAATCCCACTGATTAATTACGATGATTCGCTTTAACATCTACACTTCTATCAAATTGTCGTTATCCTCTAATCTCACTTCTCTTTCTTTTCCATTCTATTTCAAATATATATCACTATCTCAAATCAATTCATTACACTTCTCATCTTCATCTACGTTTTATTTGGTGGACAAAGATTTGCAATTGTTTGCAATTCAAATTACCAAAAAATCTCAGAAGTTGGTGAAGAGAAAATCGCGAATAGCCCACCGTCATAAACGGTCGGAGCGTTGATTTTAGTAATCGTAGATAATCACAGTATTTGAGATTATAGAACAATTTATAATGAATTGCTCATTCCAAACAGTAATATCTGAGCAACAATACTACCATAATTCAACTGGATTAAACATTAAGATAAAGAACAAAGAAATAGAGATGAACTAAACATGATAGATGACGTAGGAGTCACTACTTTAACGGTATTTGTTTAACCGAATATTGATTTAACCGACCATGGGTAAGAAGGAGCTTAGTTCATTTATTTAAATGACAAAACATATGAAACATGTTAAATGCTATGATTAACTTCCAACTGAAACCTAAATTCCAAAATTCGGACTCCATCAGGGAAAAAAAAAGAGATTACTATTATGTGCACACATTCTCAGATAAGCAGTAGAAGTAATTTGTAGAAATAAAATAAGATTCAATTTTTTATGAAAAATATATGAAGCCCCATATAAAATACCTTCATAAAACTTACGCATTAGCAATATTTTGTTATAAATATGTCCACAGACTCAGTGCAAAATTGTAAAATGATGAAATTTTCATATTTTTCACTTAAACATGTTCAGATAAAAAATTTTATTCAGTGTTCTTCGTAGTCTCTTGCTTTGTTTGCTTAACATTGACAGTACTGGGAATGATTTTATATAATAGAGTAAATCAGAAGTTTATTGCAGAACCAAAATTACCACATAGAAACACGTGCTACAAAAATAATTATTGAATAACACCGGTAAAAATTGAGATTTTTGAACGTGGGTTTTCTTTCAAACTTTGCGTAACTTAATTTTTCACCTTGGCGATGAATTTGGCGACTTAGCGTGGAACTTGGCGTAAAATTTAATTCTTTAAATAATTAGTTTTAATCAACTAATTTGTATTAATTATAATTAAATTATCGTATTGCCATCCAAAAAAATCATTTATTGAAAATTTCTTCTCAATTGAGCACTTAAAATGTGAGAAAAAAGCTTTTAAACTTTTGAACCAGACATAGAATGTGGGTTAAAGAAAATCCAATAATCAGGAATTAAATTCTGTTATTTTCATTGTGATCTTCCAATGATACGAACATAAAATCTTGTTTTAATGAGTAAAGTCTTATAGTAAATAAATATAGTCTTGATTTTGAGGAGAGGAATTTATTCTAAAATAATATTTCTATAATGAAATAAACATTTTGCCGAGATAAAGTTTAAAATTAGTTATATATATATATATATATATATATATTAAAAAACTTTCCTTGAATTTTACAGAGCTTTTCATAGGCACTATTCAATATTGAGAATATCCTTATATTTAAGTTGCATGATTAATAGTCTTATGAATAATGTTTTTAACAGTATGAATGTGCAGTTAAATATTTTTGTCCAATTATCAGCCATGCCAAAAAATAATTTTAATAAGAGAATAAAACAAACATATGGTATATTTTATTACTTAAGCCTCCCTTATTACTTCGATTGATATTTCAATAATTTGAATAGTACTGACGCAACAATAAACTCAAAATTTAATGAAGAGACGTCAGAAACAAATTAAATCCCTATATTAATAATTATTTAAGTAACACTGTTCTTTATGTTTACTTTTCTTCAACGCGCCTGAATCCAAGTATAGAATTTAACTTGATAGTTCTTGCTTACCGATTCCCACGTGCCAATTGAGTAACTTCTTAAAAGTTGATTGCTCGAACGCCCTTTTTTTTCTCCTTATTCTGATCAGAATTCATATCGAAAATCTTTTAATCACAGAAGATCAGCTGTTGAAAATTACTCCATTTTCTAACATGCAAATATCTACTGACCATTCACTATCAACTAGCCACCTTCACTATAAGTGAATTGCAACTCTATTTCATTTATTGATTACTGTCCTCAAATCAATTAGTTACACTTCTTTAATTAAATAATTTGCATAGATTCGATTTCCTTTGATTGGATTAAGGTTAAATTTCAAGTAATTTACAATTAGTTCCCAAGGTCAGTGAAGAGAAAGAAGCAAATAGGTCAACGCTACAACTTGAACTGATTTGGAAAAGGACAATTTTGAATTCTGTGATTCTTTTTACATAACTTCAGCGTTTGCTAATTATATATAGTTTAATACAATGTGTTTACAGTAATGTATAATAAATTATTCTTTAGTAACTTCTAACACTGTATTTTTATTTTCTTTCTTAGTACTGAAATGTCAACAAGCTTTTAGTTCATTATGAAGATATTTTTAATTCTATTGTACAAGAAATTTTAATTTGAAAAAATCAAATTCTTTTAACTTTATATTTTGGACATTAAAAATAAATGAATAAGAATTCTAACTCACTAAAAGTAATTCTGTTTGTATATAA
The DNA here is from genome assembly GCA_019974015.1 of Nephila pilipes. Classification (NCBI taxonomy): domain Eukaryota; kingdom Metazoa; phylum Arthropoda; class Arachnida; order Araneae; family Nephilidae; genus Nephila; species Nephila pilipes. The sequence goes on along the minus strand of BMAW01097743.1, from coordinate 28,253 downwards.
AAGAAAATAAAATTTACATCCCTTATATTGAATAGATGAAATATCTTTATCAAATAAAGAATATTGCACAACGAATAAAATTTTTTTAAATCTAATTACTTTTTGACTTAATGGATAGATGATTTGAGCTAATAGAATGGATTCTGATAAAAATGAAACATAAATTAAGTAAATTTCATTACAAATTTTTTTTTGAAATATTAAATTTTTTTTATATATTTAAAAAGTCGTACGGTGAACAATTTAAAAGAAATCTAGCTTCTAAAATATTTGCTACACTAGATATACCCAGATTAAGAAGCATAAAAGGAATCATGCATAAGAACGTTAGAAGAAAATAAAGCTCAACTCCACAAGTGATGTGTTCCATCGAATTCCAGCTTTCAATCGGCGCGTATCTCTGCCCTCCTTTCTTTCTTTCTTATATCAATATATAGATCTACTCTCTCTGAGCACAGAAATGGAAAATTCTTGTGGGGCAATTCGATCATGCTCCACTGACACCACAAGTGGCTATCAGAGAAACAGCCTCCACAATATTCGCCATCGGGAAGCAGACGTCGTTCATCTGAAGTCTTCAAGATAAAACTTTCCATGGCTTCTTGTTTGTTTCGAGACTTTGTCTTGGATACGGTGTTTTGATAGTCCTATAAGATCAGGAAAACACACATCACAAAATTTTTTTTTAAAAATGCTTATTTCTTAAGAATTTTCTTTCCGGCTTTGATCTCGATATGTTTTTTGAAAAATTATTCAATTGTGAATATCTACCCGTAACTTAATTTTATGTATACATTACGTGTTTAATTCAAAAATTTGAATACAAAATTTTGGATTAATCAGATAGTTGGAGTGTAAATTTAAGTAAGAATATCCAAACTGCTCGATTCATAGCATACATTCATTAATGTGATTTTTATTATTTACTAACGTTGCACTGAGACGCAACACTAGGTCTATTGCCAACGGACCTCGTAATTTTGACTATCGTTCAAGTGACGAGTACGACACTTGAGCTGCATCTAATTTCCACACCCTGCCAATGGGATGACTTGCGACCTGGATCAGATTTAACGTGCATGAACCCACCACACGGTGGGGCTTTAGTGACATGAGGGCTCGAGTAACAAAGTTGTTAAATGATAATGAAGCATAATCTTTTAAAGAAGGTTCTAACATCATATTCAGACTATACTGTGTTGTAAAGACATTAATAAAATAATTAATTTATCACAAGCTGTACTAATTAGTTATGATAATGGAAACATAAAACATGCGTGTTAAAAAAGTAAATATTTAAGAAAATATTACCTTAATCATAGATTTGAGAGGTTGTAACACCCGACCGACCCGGGCGTCCTCTTGTGCCATCACTAAATTCAAATATTAAATACTACGACACAAATAATTACAGAACCACCAAAACAACTTTCACAATTTATTAGTATATATTTACTATGACACCAATAAATACGCTCTCCAGGTTAAGCCTTTCTAATATCTTAGTTCAACCCACCAATAATAATCTAACCGACTCTTACCAATAATCTTTCATCGACTGCAACTCAGATTCTGGAACAACTGCTGAAAACACTAGACCAAATCTTTCTCAAGTAATCCTTACTCGAACCCTAAATACTAGTCTTTAATTCCTCCTTTCTTTTATATAGCACTTAGGCTTCATCTCATCTCACTACAACGCCTCTCTGATCCTCCTTCAGATACTCTACTCCTTCCGACGGAGTTTATATAATTCTTAATTCTACCGCTTCACTTCATTCCTAACTGCTTTACATACTAACATTATGCATCACGTTTCATTTTTGGTTGGGCAAAGGTTGTTTAGTGAAAGCAATCAATCTCAATTGAAAGTCTCCAAGGTTAGTGAAGAGAAACCGCGAATAGCCCAATGTCACAAGGTTATATAGATTATATTAAGATAAATATATATAGTTAACTAGTATATTGATTACAACATAGTTGAAAACAAACAGCAGCATTTCAACAACTAAACAGTCAAGTGGCCGTGGTTCAAAATTACTAGGCCGTCGCCAATAACCCTCGCAGTGTTTTCAAATGCGACATCTATCAGTCAATCAATAAATCAGAACTAAACATATTTAATTCAATACAGTTATTCATTTTAAAGACGTTAGCTACTTATTTTTTGATTGGTTTTTCAATATTTTCAAATTGTTTTGCGTATTCAAGTGCTCTAATTCTGCATTTGGAAGAAATTACCAATAATCAAACTTTCAATGTTCCTCCATTTAATTATTGTTTTAGAGCTTTTTCTTAGTCTGTAAAGCTGTACTGTAAGTATTCATAGGATTAAGAGTTTGTTATAGACTCTCAATAATTTCTCCTCTTGAAAGTGTTTTGAATACGTGAATAATAATTTCTAAATATTTTTGCAAAGATCTACTTTTTCCATGATTATTAATCGTGATTTTTCCATTGATTCATGGAACACAAAATTATAGCTAGGAAGTGAACTTCATTATGAAATTCGGAACAAAAGTCGACGTTCTAAGAGTTAACTAATTTAGCGCTTTAAAATTTTCAAGTGTGTCTTTCAATTTCTTCTAAAAATTGTCCAGTGAAACTAGGAAAACCTTACGTGTTAAAATTAAACTCGCTATAGATTAAACGCTTAGAAGCATTACTTCATCAAGCATCGAGACATTTTCTTGAATTGTCCTAAGTAATTTTTACAGATCTGATGATGAATATACCAATGTCAAGTTCATCTTTCCGAAAAAATATAAAGTAGAATTGAACACGATCTCATTCGAGATTCTAGTGATGGTTGTAATTAGTATTAATCGAGGAAAAGAAATTAACGACGGAATACGAGAAATTCTGGAAATTGTTCTAATTAGTTCATTTGTAACGGAGGGATGCAAATGAAATGGGTAGGAAATGTAAGTTAGTTTCAGGCATTTTAGTGATCGATCATCGGGTAAACAGGAGCAGAAAAGTTCTTGGACAGGAATAAATTTTTCGAAAGTGAAACATTTTGTTTTTACTTCATTTGAGGTAGAATATAAATCTCCCTGAAAATAAGGATAGAGGCATTTCTCAGAGAGTGGGGTGAAACATTGAAAGTGTATCATTTCGATCACATGAAGAAACTCCACTGCATGTTTTCCTTTCTAAAGGCGGATCTGTTGTCGAGAATGAATCATACTGACAATTAAATGCAAGTTCAAATGCATAATTGTTTTTAGTCAACACCATTATTCTGCAATCCTCAGGGGTATCATAATTATAAGTGATTATTTCATAAATCCAATCTCGTTTAGAAGTGTTTTGATCATGGTAATACACACTTTTTAAGTTTAAGGCGTTGATAAGATAGCTGAAATAAGTGTGATTCTAAGAAATTATTTTATTATATTTAAATAACAAGAACTCTTATTTTACTCAATTATATTTGGCATTGTTAGGGCTTTAATCTTTTCTAGTTGAGTTAGCGATGATTTCTATTCGTTTTCAACTTTGCATCCTACAATATTTTTATTGATGAAAGATTTTTTTAAATTGTAAAACATGCTTCTTAAAAAAAGTTCAATTTACATTTTGCATCGAAGCACAAATACTCTGCCAGCATTAGAGGTAAGAACTAACTTGGGCATAAATTTTTCCAAATCAATAATGTATACTATTTTCTATTATGTTCTTTATGTTTATGACGGAATTAAGGATACATATTCAGTATATACTGAGTAAATATCCAACAATTAAAGTAGATGTTTAGTAATAAATTAAAATTTTCGATAGATCTAACGAAAGAAATTGATGATTCAGCTCTAGCGTTATCGATGGTTCCTCTTTCTACCTGCAGTTATAAGGTGCTACGTTATGCTATGGGCAATTATTTTAATAACTATAAAGAATAGACAAAAATATTAAATATTATTAAAGTTTAAATGTATGGACATAAAAAAAGATTTAAATAATTCAAATGCACATTTTCTTTTTCTATAGAGACGTCAGAATATCAATTTGTGTCCATTTTACTTCTTTAATATGTTTGGGATTTTTATTATTTCGCTCAAATTTTAAAATTTAATATAAAAATTAACAGGATGGAATTTACAAATATCATGGGAAAACAAGTAATCAAATATTATAAGTTACTGCTGCAAAAATATTCTGCAAAATATGTGATCTAAGCACTAAACATCATTAACCCGACTTCTACAGGTCATGGGCTATGTTGTATTTCATATATTTAAAACTATTTTACAATATAAGTTTATGATTTTTGATCCTTAGGTTTCACCAGTATTAAGTTCAGGAGATTTGTTAGCATATTAATTAAAATGATTCATACCAAACTCTGTTGATTTTGAGTTGAAGAATCCTTTTACAAACAAATTACAATTAAAATGATATTATGAGTATAGTTGGCATGACCAGATGGGATGGTTTGGTAAATAATGGGAAAATATAAGATTAATCAATGTATTTCGATGTTGCATTCAAGGTGTGCATACAAAATTACCATTTTCATTGAAAGATTCAGAGGTTCCTTTATTTACTTTTATTTGAAGCTATTTACAGTTTCAAAATGGTTTGCATTGTTGCATGAAAATCTCGTTAAAAGAAATTATTTCATACATTCATTAAATTTTACCTGTTTCACCTCATGCTTTTAAATTATGTTGTGAACCTAAACATAGGTTTTAAATTATATGGTATTAATTTTGGACATTTTATTTAAAATGATACATTTTTGGCAAGGAGAATCTGTGTTTTATAAGTTTGAATAACTCAGGAGGTGTAAGTATCACCATTTTCAGCTGGCTTCTCAACACCGATAAATGTATGTCAAATATGTTTCTAGACAAAATTGAGATACATTAATTCAGATTTGTTAATGAACCTTAGCGTAAAGTGTCAGTTTTACTAAGTTGCATGACAAAATGTAATGAAGATTCAGATAATAATAAAAGTTCATGAAAATGACTTTTAGTTTTCCATTTTGCTCAGATCAGTAACTAGAAACATATTTCACAAAGTACCTCTTTTCGAAAAATTATTGTGATCCAAAATTAAGGGACATGTATGAATTCAGAATTATCTGAGCTTTAGCAGGATGCGAGAATCAAATTTTGAATTAATGAATTGAATAAGATATCATATACTTTCAAACAACAGCATAATGTGCACAGATAGATCAAGTATAAAAATTATTTTATGATTTTCATTTTGGCAACATGAATAGTTTCCCATTTCGATTTTCAGATAAACTCATTTAATAATATACGTTTGCTTCAAGGTTAATATTTTTTTAATAGATTTTTACTTCTACGCATAAGTCTTTCTCCTTTTTGTTATCTAGTTGGCATTGATTTAGATCTTTATTTTGAGTTGTGGTGTACAAGATGCGCGTGTGTGTGGATTCAAGATGAATTAGATGCGATCTGGCATTTGAGTGGAATACAATATGCGTCGAAGACTTCCAAAGTCTTCATTATGTTTTATTTTGTATCATAATAATGACCGCAGTCAGTTGGAATATAACCAGTATAATTAAATGCTAAATCACGTAAGTAACATTTTGTAATTTAGAAAGTCTAATTGTTTTAAATTATATTTTGTAGATATATGTATTGTGTATTATTCACGAGCTTAACCGCTTTAGCGATCTTCGATTTACTCAATGTAGTAGCGCTTGTCTTACCTCGCAAAACTTTAATTCAGTATGGTAAATATTATGTTTAATTTCGTGGTCAGACTGAACTCGTTTTCACTTTGGAGTGACGAGCATTTATTGTATAAATCATTATCTATCCATGATATACCACGGTACTCTGTCTCAGAAAAGTGTAGTGTGGTTAAACGCACATAGATTTATATATGCTCCAAAGAGGCAGTATTTGAAACAGATAGTCGATTTTTTAATTCGATCAATGGTAATTTTTCATGAATTTTACATAGACCTCTTTGCTCCAATGTCTCTCCAGACGTCGATGAAGAGTCGATGTTATGCTTTTGAGATATAATAAAGAGTGGATGTGGATTAAGTGAGCAGACCTAACCGACCTGTGTTATTGTGCTTAGTTTCCGTAATTTTCTCTTTACATAATTCGGGGAGTGCTTTCTGAAATTTGATTGATAAAATTACAATTATTTCCAACTAAAATGAAACGAGTTTTAATGGATAATTAGATAAGAATAAGAGATTATACTTGAATTAGAGAATGAAGTAACATATAAACGAAAGTAGAGAATGAAAGAAAATAAGGGAGATCAGAAGAGATAAGGACACAACTACAGTGTGGTATTGCAGGTTAAGTGACAATTATTAAAACAATATGGTGTCACAATATGTGCTACAGATCGAGAAGTGTGAACCTGAACGAGGATTTGCAAGCTAAGACGATATTATAGAATATAACTAACTGAGTTCTGAGAGATCTTGCATATTCTATGTTGAGAGCTAAAAATGATGTATTTGCAATGGTAAGTCTTCAACCATGGCTATCTAGGTCTGAGGACTTTAGGATGGTATGGATTTATTTTTTAAAGGGGACACAGTTCTCTATGTAAAGGACTCATGAATCATATTTTCAAACGTTCATTTCTGCATCAAGGTTTTGCTATACTCATATTTACAATGTCAAAGATACCTATGCTGTTTTTTATCACTCAGTTTTCAAGAGCATTTTAGAATAGAAATGATCGTTCATTTTTTCCCTTTGAATGTATATATAGAACCTTTGAAGAAAGTAGCCACTTCTTTGAACTAATGTTGCTTGTTTAGTTAGTCAAGATAATGGCTTTTAATCTTATTATGATTGATGCCATAAGATTTAGTAGAGTTTGTTTCCATAGTGATGTCTCATATTCCAAAATGTAATACCATCTTCAATGAGGTTAAAGCGATAAAAATGAAAAGTTGCAGCCTAGGAGATCTGAGGATAGGTTTAAATACTACGATATTATAAATTAGAATATTTTTTGAAGGTGTAAAAATTTGGATTCTAAATATATTGATTTGTTAAGTTGTTAGTCAGACATTGGAAGAGAATTTAAGGTAGAATGGGAGATAGTCGCCGGAATGCCTCTAATGACGGGTTTATAATCCCTAATGTTTAATTTTCTAAAAATACGAGTAGTTCCCAGCATTGAGATAAATAGGCATGTACATTAAAAGGAAGTTGAATTTTTTGTCAAAGAGAAAGCATTAATAGTCTCCCTAAATTGAGGTTAGGATTTTTAAAGAATTAGCAGTGGTTTCCATTTGAGGCGCAATAGTTAAAAAAAAACTGAGGGATGAAGAGTGTTGGGTTACCAATATTTATTTTAAAAGAATAAAGCTGAGATCGAGTTAAATTACATCGCGTCGGAGAAGTTTGGTTATTGTTGAACACAAGTACATTTTGAAGATGATCTTTTTAACATCAGATTTACGTTCGCTCGAACGATAAAGTCAGATCCTTTTCAAATGTTCATTCTCGGAAAAGATTACCGCATCGATGCCAGCCAAAAGTAGTTCGATCAGGATGAGAAGTGATCTTCAGGCATTAGAGATCCATCGAGCTTAGGATACAGATTCTAGCAGACTAGAACTACACTCAATGGTAACAGGGAATGTTTGTCAGACATTTCTCCGTTCGAGGAAATGATAGCCCAGCTAGTCGGAAAAACAAAACTAATCAAAACCGCACTCTGTTGACTGGAGGTTTACTTGAGAGTAGAGGGAGAAAAGAAGAAGGGGCCTGAAGTCTTGGGTTTTCTCAGATGAGGTTCAATATCCGAGGAACGAAGAGAGCCAGAAGGGGTCTCTGACCTGGACAACCACTCTGGTTGGGTTTGCACCAGGGTCAGGAAAGGAGACCGAGTGGTCACGTTTTACTTTGTGGAAACATGGGAAGGAGGAAGTTGAGTTTTTGGCGTGGTCTGCATTGGTTTTCAGGAGAAATTACAGGAGATTAGGAGAAGGATCAGTGATAACTTGTCACTGGAGTCAGCAGTTCTCAAGGCATGTTTGCTATTTTGGTGACCAGAATGTGTTTTATGAGACAGTATTATTAGTAAACCAGGATCATTATATTTAATTAATTCCCGGATATCACTTTCAACAGAAAGGAGAATGGATTTCAGGAAGTGGATCTATATCAGCGTTCAAATTATTTTCGATATCGTTACGTGAGAATGGGATCCTCTGATTACTGATGATGGGACAGGACTGATCAACCCCAGAAAGAAAGAAATTCAGGACTTCTGGGTAGTGGATTCAGGGATCTTCTAGGATTCACATCTTTAAGGTGTAATACAGTGAAGAGGGTTAAACCAAACTCCTTTACTATTCTGGACCTTATCCGTTTCCCATCACCGGCACCCCGGAGGGATCAGGGACTTCTATGAAGAATCCTTAAAATTAAGTTATATCGATGGAGGCTATTCACCTCGGTAAGAGATTTACAGAAAAGTTTGACTTTAGTCAAGGATGTTGTTTTGTATATCAGACCTTAAAGGATCCTTGGGAGGTGGTCGAATGAAAGAAAAGATTAGGTTTCGGATCTTCGAATTGAGAATCTTCCCGCCCTCAATGAATTTCCCGGAATCCCCAGAGCTGTGAAGAACACGATCATTTACAGTAGAAGATCAACTCTGGGAGAAGGAGAAAAAAAAATTAGGTTTCAGATGTAAGTGAAAATATTTCTCATGTTGAAATACACAATGGCTGCGATATTTATGGCAAAATCCTTTCTGGAGAAAGGAAACAACTTTACGGTGTTATGACAGTTATCAACTCTAAATTGGGATGAACTATTTATGTGGATCATATTAGAACTTTGACAAAATAATTTAAAATGTTTGCAATTACGAAAATAAATCTTTTGCTCAAGAAATTGAAAATTAAGGCTTTATAAATCTGAGAAACAGTTGGTATTACTGAAGAAAGTCAAACTTTGTCAAAATCAATATAAGATGAATTTGCTCGAGAACAATTTTTGTGAAATTTATTCAGAATTTTAGAATTACCCCTAATCATTATATTTTGTAAAAAGCAGATTACTTTCTATAACTAGAAAACTGAAAAAATTGAAGAGATGTGAAGACCATGATAAAGTATTTGAAGAATGGCTCAGTGAAAAGAGTTATTAAGAGGAAGTACCTAGAAATGATATACCGAAAGACTGCCGTTATTTGATTCCTCATACTGTAATAGAGCAGATAATCTTACTGCCCAAATGATTGATGCTTCATGCAAATCAGATTAAGCACCATCATTTAATTGTTGTTTATTTAGTGGGCAAGTTTAATAAAGGGAACGCTGGCACTCTTGTTGAGGCTTAGAGAGAAATGAGATTGGGATGACTCTTCAGACTTACGACGCCCATACCTTTAAATAGATTTAAAGGAAGACAATTGAGATTTCTTGAGATTCTTGTGGTAAGAAAACGAGAAAATTCTAATGACATGTCACAATCAAGACGTCTTTGGGATCATAAGTAGCCCATAATTTTAATAAGATCTGTTATTTCTTACCATCTTTCTCATGAACAGAAATTTTTTATAAAAGTTTCAAATTAGTTAAGGTATCCGACTACGTTCGGAACCATGATTTTGAAAAAACAACAACAACGTATAAATGGATAATTGTTTTTGATACTTAGTATCATCTGAATTAGAATGTACATAAAAAAGCATTTCAAAGGTTTTATTACAATGAAAAGTTTTAAAATGCAATTTCTTTGCATAAAATAAGAAAAATGTAGCACATTTTCAAGATATTCTCCTTTCACAAGAAATCTATCTATAACATTGTTATTCAGCATATGTATTGATGTGACACCTGTATAGAGCCTGAACTAGGACTTTGTAATAATTCACATAATTTGCAGAGTTATTATGAGTCGAAATAACAACATGCGTTTATTTTTAAAAATTCATTCCCTCTTATGCATTAAAATGTGAATAGATCCACTTACGTACCATACATTAACGTAGTTCAGGATCTTAAGAATAATATGAAAAACATCTCTGCCAAATTCTATCAATGTATAGAAAAAAACATTGGAATGATCGCCTTTCAAAATTTGTAAATTTACTGAAAATTATATTCTTCAGAAAATGGATTTAAAGTTAAAACTTGTTCAGAAAACAAAGGAAACGTCTTATATTAAAAGACTTATAACTTGATTTTTATGTACCATAAAAATGGAAGGTAATTTTAAAAAGAGAACATTTCATATAGTTTAATGGATTAACAATAATAATAAAAAAAAAAATTCGATATTTTCATCGAAATTCGAGTTTTTAACTTAGTCGGATACCTTAAATGACTATTTTATATAGATAATTGAGTGACTTTGGTAGAGGACTATGAGTAATTATCCGAATTTGTAACGAAATTTTCTAAAATAATGGCTGACGGAAAGCGGGATTTGAGAGTGTAGCTCTATGGTTCTTTCGGAGATATAGATGAGGAATATATGTGTCAGAGTCATAGAGTTGATTGCTTTCATCCCATTATTCCTACACTTGGTCTGGATAGGATGAAGTTAATGATACTCATGAAGTTAGTTATGTACTGGAATCAAAGTCAGAATCACTGAGGAAGCACTAATATTTATACTTAGCTTAAGAAAATTTTGATCCCCTTTGATTTTCTTTCTTATACTTCTGCCTACAAAATAATGAATTCAATAATCTTAAGTTGATAAATCTGATTGGGATGTACTTTTGCGTACTGTTTTGGGGTTCATTTTTAAAATGATAACTGAACTGTACTATGAACTTGAAGTACAATCGGTCGATTTCTTTACCTTCGTGGTAACCCTGCATCTCTCCCGGTGACGCATTTAAAGGGGAAGTTCGCTAAGATTTGGCCCATTCGCTAAGATTTGGCCCATTCGACAGAGATAGACATCTTATTTTTGAGACACACACATGCACCCACACATATAACAACACGAATCAAACTTCTATGCTTGGGACATCACCTACCATCCTCCAAGTATGTACACTAATGTAACTGTTAACTGTAACATTGTTTTAATAAATGAAATGAATGCTCCAAATAATGGTCTTTTCATATACGTAATTGTTCTCATTTATTACATTAAGTTCTCATGTATATGATTGGAATATGATTTACTCTCCCCCCTATAAGATTTACTTGTGGTCGCGGTAGCCTAGTGGTCATGGCTTCGGATTCGTGGCCGGCGGTTTTCGTTGAGTCGCAGATTCGATTCTTGGCCGCTAAAGACCCGTCATGTAGCCGGGGATGATGCACGTTAAATCTGTCGGGGCCCAAAGTCCTCCCGTTGGCGAGGTGTAGATGTTAGGAGGGGGGTGCCTGCTCAGGTGTCATCCTCGTCACTTGATTATGGCTCAATATTACGAGGTCCGTCGCCAATAGCCCTCGTGTTGCTTTTAGTGCGACGTTAATAAAACTAAACTAAACTAATAAAATTTACTTAGGTTTAACTTACCGAAAAATTAATAGTTTAAGATAACCAATTAATTAGAGAAGAAGTCTTCGTATTATTAGTAAATGGTGGGAGGGTCCTGAGTTTCTGAAAGTAACTTAAGAGACATGGTTTAGCTTAGATTTTTTTCCTAGATGAACATTCAATCGCATTTGAGATCAGACAGAATATCGTAGAATAGATTTATTCTTCTAGGCAGATACTCCTGAACGGCTTGAACGAATTTCCAGCTTTTACAATTTAGTTAAAATTTTGTATTGGATACTTCATTGTATCAGAAGAAAGAGTCAAAAATATACATGTACTTCTTAAACACAACGTGTTAATGAGAAAGCAAAAGGAAGCCTTATATGGATTTTAATTACTAGACGCAAAATTGAAATCCCCCAAGAAACTGTCCTAGACGTTTTGAATGAAAGCTTTATTCCTACTCATATAAATAACTCTATAATACTTAAAAGAGATTAAAATTTTTTTGTGTATATTCATTGTAATGTTTATTTTTTTTTCTTTATATCTCTCTTTCATCTTCTATATTGTTTGTTACATTTAATTTGTGTTTGATTTTAGGATAAAAATAAATGTGAAATATGTTACAAATAAATTAATACGTAAATATTTGTTTTATAATTTATTTTACGAAACAAGTTACATTTCTCTTGTGACGTATTTAATTTTGTAATTTATCATCATCTTTAATTTTAATACTTTATTTAATAATGTGGTTCTCATAACATTACCTTTTTGCTTTCATTTTTTGTTGTTGTTTATAATTGGAATTATTTTATTATTTACGAAGCTTGTAAGTTTTGATTGAGATGAGAAAATGGTGGAGGAATAACAAATAAAATGATATTCATAGAATTACATTTATAAGTGGAATAAAATTAATTTAAACAACCTGTAACGTCTTCATGTTTATTTTGTATAGACAAGTAAAATTGATAGTTTTGAAAGAAATATGTTTTAGATAGGATTATAAATACATTAGAAGGAAAAACAAATCGACAACATGAATAAAGGTACATTGTATAATGCACCCAGAATTTAAAATACATGCATGACCTAGAGCGGAAAATACCTAGTTTAAATTCAATTTTTGTAATAATTTATTTGTGTTCTGTAAACTGTTACAAACAGTTTCATATTCAAAATATAATAACAATTTTAGCATATTTTCATTCCTTTGAAGAGACAAAACATATTTATATTCCAAAACGTTTAAATCCACAATAAAGAGACATGTTATACCGTATAAACTGCTTTATCATGGGATAAGAAAAGCTGCAACGAAAAGAAGTTTTCTAAATTGATAAAGAACAGCTTAATGGAAAGAGGCACGCTTCTCAAACGCTTAAAGGAATCAAATCATCAGTCTTCTAAGTGAAAAGAAAGAAAACGAAGTGGGGAGTAAAAAAGAAACTATATGAATGGCATCGTAAGCGTATGGAAGGTAATTTAGAAGGGGTATGGAATTAAAGGTAAATACCAATTCAATCATGATATCGAAATATCTCGTGCTTGGTGAATTCCAACAAATCCCGACGCCATCTGCTTCTTGAACAAAAGGAAAAAATTCTTACATATTCAGAAAAGCAAACAGAAAAATGTCGAAAGTCGGAGAAGGGAAAAAAACTGATTTTCTCTTTCTTTCAGTGTCGTTCTTTGGCCAGAGTTTAAGACTGCATAACAAAGTGAAATATCTGAATATCTATAGAGGTATTTTGAGAAACCTTTTTTGGAGATCGTGGTGAGTTTCCTCAAACAGGCCAGGAGTATTTGATGCGTAAATATGGATATTTGAATGAAAATATAAATAACAGAAAGGAGTGTTCATGTACTCACGCACACAACTCTTCGATTTTTATTTTAGAATATCAGTGCGCCTTTTTGCCCTAGATTTGATCTTTATGGAAATATTAAATATTTTGGAAGTATTCTCACGAAATCCTTTGTCATTTATAGGAAATTCTACATTATTTTATGCGCGAATGTGCATCGAATTAGTATCTGAGTTAGAATGATTAATGAGCTTGGCGAGTTTGAGGAAGCTGTGAACATCACAGGCAAGAGCATCAAATGATCCTTTAAAATTTCTAGGCGAATAATGAATGCCATTTTTCTAATTGAATTTTAAAATTTATTTTTGATGTTTATGTTATGTTTACATTGTTTTTATAATTTTATTAAGGTTTATCATGACAGTAAGAAAGAAAAGCACCTGGGAACTTTTCTGAAATTGTTTTGGATATTGTTACTCAATTTACACTACACCCAAATTACACGATTGTCTTCTGGTGAAAATATTTTTAGTTTCTAGCGCAATGCTCATAAGACAAAGACTACTCCCTAGTTGCAAACTTACTTCTACTGAGAGTGACAAAGATATTAGATTAAATTAAAATACAGTAATCGTTATTATTCTATAAAAATTATTTTTTGAGGTAATCATGACTGGAATCCCTGATCCTATCTCAAAGAAGTATCTTACTTCTAATACCTTGTCAAATTATTTTGTAAAAATTTACTTTTTATGTTTACATTTAGTTATGTTATTTTCGTTACAAATAATAAATATACAGTGTTATATTTAAAAAAGATTCATCTGATTTCAAAATTCTATATTTTCAAAAATAATTGACATAATGGTAAGTAATACATGAATACTAGGCAAGAGTATGTAAGTTTTACACTGTCAAAAATAGATGGCCATCGTGTTTTCTTCGAGAAGCTCTTTCACAACAGCTGTTTTTGAAGCTTTCATCAGTTGGATCGGTTTCAGTGGACTAAATGACTCGAAGTTACACAGCTAGCCATTTACCTTACCTGATATGACACCATGCGATTTCTTCAATTGGGGGTTTGTAAACGATAAAGTGTTTGCGTCACCATTACCTACAAATGTATTTGAACTTAAAGGATTTTTGCTGCTGTACAATCAATTACCACTGAAGCTCTACATGATGTTTCAAGTAATTTACATGTCACCTTCACCCGTGTGGTGGCAGGGTGTGAATGAATAGTTCCACTGTAGCTCATATCGTAAGAGGGAACTAAAATGGGTATCCAGTGTCTGGTGGTATAGTCGAGCACCCTGCCTCTGGTAAGGACCTCAGGGACTTGTCATCTTTAGGCAGGTACCGGTATCACTCACCCGAGGCACCCTAGGGATCTTTTTCTTTCCTATGGGGTTTACTGTCTTTGACGAACACGGGTGACGCACCCCGGGATACCCTAACGATCCTTTTTCTATTTTCAACACTCCTTCTTGTCCACCAAAACTTATCTTTTTTTTGAAATTTTTCACACGTCACGTCACAGTTTTACATTTTACTTGCCTTATACTCTCTCACTTCGTTTGGCGCAGCATGGTCATATCATCTGGCTTTTGCGCCATTACAAATACTATCCCTCACACTGCATATCATCGTGGCATTAGTTGTGTAACTAAAGAAAATTTTAACGAACGCTTGTTACAAAACCTCTATATTTTCTCTTTGCTTTCACGCATTACTGATCATTCTGAGACGTTTATTTATGAAAATATGGAATTTCGGAATCGGTTGAATCATTTTGAACAACCCTGTATATTGGGTTGTGGCAGCCTAGTACACTTACGATCTGATACATTAACGAAGTCGTAATCGACTGATCTCGAGTTCGAGTCTCTACCTCCTAAAGGCCGTTACCTAGTGAGACTGTTGATGCTCGTTAAATACGTCAGATTTTCACCGTAGATCTAAGTGAATGTAGAGAGAAGTGCCAACTTAAGTGTCGATAAATTCGACTCACTTCGGTTCTGACCGTGAGGTGCATTGGTTGCGTAGGACGTGGTCTTCGAGCCGGCAATGCGATTGTGGTAACTAACTGGTTATGGTCAGCGAGCTCGCGGCTGGCTTTGTTTCCGTGGTGTCGTGCGAATAGTTCGAACTTTAATTTTATTCTGTTTAATAGCTTCATTTATTAATAATCTATTTAATAGCTTCAATTATTAATAATCTGTTTAATAGCTTCAATTATTATTAATCTGTTCAATAGCTTATTAATTATTTATTTGTTTAATAGTTGTTATTTAGCATGATGGGTTTTAGTGGAATGTAGACTTGAACCCGCAGTTCTACTTTAATATACCGGGATCTAAGCTCAGGATTATGACTGCTTATTTAATCTGAGATGTATTTCTTAGTGAGTGAGGTGTCACAAACAGCTCAAGAGGTGTTCTAATTAGATCAGCAGTTTCCGACCTTTGTGCTAATACGCTTTCTCGAAAAGAAAAAAAGAAAAACCTTCGTGCACCCCCCTCCCCACCTTTTATTTTGTTGAGTGTGTGAGTGAACATTGGAGTTCAGTTACTCAAGAGCCAGATGTGACTATGCCTCACCAAACAAGATGTAAATGTGATTTAGATGTTGGAAAAATGAGAAAAGAAAGGGATAAAAATTGGTTAACAAGAAGGAGTGTTGAAAATAGAAAATGACCCTTAGGGTATCACGAGGTGCATCATCTGCGTTGACTTAAGACAGTAAACCTCATGGGAAAGAGAAAGATCTCTAGCGAGCTTCGGATGAGTGATTCCCGTATTTACCTAAAGCAGGTAAGCCCTTGATGGGTTTCTGTAGTTTGAACAGGTGCAATAATAGGCAAATTTAAATAACAAAAATTTATTAAAAATATTAAAGCGGTAATCAACAGAATAATAATATTTAGCTATTACATATGCATATAAATAGCCATGGATGAAAAATGCATTGAGATATGCATATGATGGTTTTTAGAAAGAAATAAGATAAATATTATAAAGGATTAATAAATAAGGACTAATAAAGGGGCTTCTATTCTATTCTATAGAATGATATTTTTATTAACAAACTTCGGCATCTTCACTAGTGACCTTCTCAGGTTGGAAACTGCTGCATTAGATGATCTTATGTAATCCATTCTTATGAGATTAGTCCTAAATGACTAGTTGAGTAGTTCTTGGGTGATGTTAATTAAACAAATTAACTGAATTTGTAGAGTTCTCACATAATGAGAAGTTGTTTGTATGTTACTGTCACAATACTTCTTTATGCTTACCTAGTTTGTATGTTATTGTTGTAACATCTCTCTAGCATTTTAAGAATTACCACATAAAAAGAAGTTGTATTTTACTGTTACAACACTTCTCTAATATTTATCTTATGTGTATGTCATTGTTACAACGCCACCTTATTATTAATTTTATGTATTACGGTTGCAGTACCTCTCTTTTTTTTTATCTTGTGTATAAGTTATTGTTAAAGCGGTTCCCTGTCATTTACCTAGTTTGTATGTTACTTTCCCCCAAGGCTTGCCTATAACCTAAATCTTAGATTACAAACTTTGAGTCTCTAACTTAAATTCTAAGCACAAGTATATCAAATTTCAAACAATTAAAACAGTCACAGGTTATCAGTAAAATAAGTCGTTTATTTATGTTATAGAGTGATAGAGATAAATACTCTCTATCACTTCACTGCTTATCAACATCTTTACCAATAAGTTTTATGTCAATATTAAATATCAAGTTTACTCTCGACACTTAGGTCCGAGCAGTTGATTATGTAGCTACGGTTATCTACACCTTCTACCGGGAAATGTCGGATCCTTGATCCAGCAATATCAAATTAAATTCCCTTATGCACAAATATATTGCGTACTGTTCAGTTTTTTCTTCCTTCTGCCTCCTCTTCTAATTTTGACATTTTTTTTTATATATTCTTTTACTACTATCACTTCATTATAATTCTTTAGTTAAACTAATTTGCTTAGCTCATGTTTCATTTGATTGGGTAGAGGTTTTATTTTTCGTAAATGAATTTATAAAATGTCCTCAAGGCAATTAATAAAAATTCGAATAATCCATTGTTATTCTGTGTTTCCTTAAACCTTTATCTCCAATAACCCATGAGGAGATTTTAGAGCAGTATTGATTAAAACGGTAACAAGACAGTAATAGAAAATAATACTCTTTCTCATAAGAAAGGTTAAATAATTATTAACTGAGATAAAAATTGAATTTACATAAGTATTTGGGAGTAAGTTTGTAAATATTCCTTAATTTACCAAGAATTAATGAAATGAGAGATTATTCTTAAAGTTTAATAATATTCAAGTTTTTTTTTTGTTTTTCTATTTGAATCTTTTAGATATGAAATAGTGTTTCATTTACCAAGAAGTTTGTATCTCTTGGGTTATTGCTTATGTAAAATTTATTCCACTCACCTGATTTTACTGTCACGAATAAATGCACCATAGCTACCATTAGTAGAGTTGAAAATGCCAACATTAGTTAATGAATAAAATTAGAAGTAGAAAGCTTCACATTTTTGATCTAATGTTAAATAATTAAAAACAATGTTTTTTTTTGTACTTGAATGATTTAAATGCGATTTTAAAATTTAAAGATTGTAGCTAAGAATTTAAGAAATAAGAAGATAATAATAATACTGATATAAAATGTGATAAGAAAATAAATTTTTTTGACTCATCATAAAGTTGTTAACGATATGCCCGAAATCTTGAAATGCCTCCTTTTTAACTCTTTTGCTTATATATCAGCTATTGAACTTAGTAAAACTGATTCCAATCCTTGGTCGAGTGGTTGAAAGACAGTGAGAGAAGCCATGCTATAAATAACCTGCCCTCTTACATATTTTTTTGCTACCAAATTTTAATTATGTATTAATGCAGGATAATATACAATATATGAAATAATCACATATCCAACAAAATTATCATTTACTCAGCCAACATGGCGGCTTCCAGATATTCTATTTCTTCCCTAACTAGCGTGGAGTTGAGTTATTCTTAATTCTTTGTCAAGTTGAGTTGTTCCTCTTCAAAGATCTTTACGAACTTGTTCACACAATTCATGGAATGTTTGAAGCCTTCCAAAAATCTCTAAAAGTAGATTGAAATGGTATTTTTTCACATCAAATATGATAAGATATTACTTCACTATGATTAAGGGTTATTGCAGTTTTAAAGCTCCAAAATTGGTATTTATTTTGAAATATTAAGAATATTTTTACTTTTAAAAACCATACATTATGCTGTTAAATATTTATTCTTTTCTTTAAGTTATTTGTTATTGACTAATTAGATATATCAAACATTTCTGATGTTTTAATAATTAAAAATGTCAAATTTTCAAAAACGCATTTCCCTTTAGATAATAAATAATACGTATCGCGGGTTTACATCTAATTTATTTTTAAGCGTTTTAATTGACTTTTACCTTTCAAGATAATGTTTTGTTTGATGTTTCGCTGAGAGTTTCGAAAGAGATTTGTCAGCAACTATAAGACAGCTCATCTTGTAACATAAAATAAAAAATTTTGCACTGCATATTTTATATAAAACAATGTTGAAAATTTTGAATACATCTCAAGAGGATGTCCAATGCAGCATGAAGGATTTAAAAATACGTTGCGTCTTTTATTTCAAGAGTTAAAAATGTTCTACTATGGAATGAATCGATAACCACAACGTATTCACTCAACGCCAGCTGATGTCTAACTATTCTGAACTGTCATAACACCGACGACGAATAAATAGATTTTCTTTTTCTACATGTTGTTTTGACAATTGAATTATGCGTTGAAATGCTTTCGAATATTCTCTTTCTCCCTCAAAACCGACATCCTTTTTAAAAATAAATACTAAGCAATGTTATATAAACTAAAGCTTTTGGAATGAATAAACATCTCAAGTAAAAAAAAAAAAAAAACACACACACAGCCATTTTAGGATGTGAAGTAAAAGAACCAATGTAAATTTTCTTCGTGAAAGTTGAGATGATTTCTTCGCTTCAAATGATTGAAGACAAAGATAAATTAAATGCACTCTCTTTCAGCTGAAGAACGTACCAAACGCGATTTTCTTCTGAAAATTGAAATTGAAAATCTTGAAATTAAATTGATTTGAATTTTGAGGCATTCTTTGTTGCTCTTTCTCAGTCTCTTGCTCCCTGATTTCTAAAATTAAAATAATTTTTGAGATAGGAAAGCAGGGAGTTCTGTAAATGTATTATTTTCATCTAAGTTTAAAAGTATAAATTGAAGTAGCAAATCTTTTTTTTTACTTCGCTGAAATACGAAACGTTTTTAATGAACTGAAATCTTATTTAAGGTACTTCGAAACTGTCAATATCTATTCTAGTCCCATGGAAGAAGATTAAATCCTTGATTTTCAACAGTGTGTTTTGAAATATTTATAATTCATTTTTGATTTCTAAAAATCTTGAGACTGATTGAATCGAAACGGAATCAAATTTCTCCAAGGTATTGATATTAATTGTTTTTGATGTTGTAACTCTATACTTTTTGTGTGTCCATTTTATTCGATATTTGGGTATCAATTATCATCATTTTCAATTTTTATATTTTGAATTTTGTCCTTTTTTAATAGTTACATTAATATGATATATATATTTTAATAACTAGAAATTGATTAGTAAGTAAAAAGATCTGATTTATAAAACATTTATTCAATATTTGATGAGTATAAGTAAAAAAAAAAAA